>JAMBUN010000082.1:0-72143 GCA_030271035.1 Microascus cirrosus
AAGGGCGGACCCGGGGCGGGGGGGGGGAGAAGAAGTTACCTTCAGCACCACGCTTCAGCCCGGTCCCGCAGTCTCCGTCACCGACGATAGTGTCGAACTTAGTAATCTCGGGTTCCGCGTCAATCACCCTCTTCAGGCCTTCTGTCAGCGCCGCCGTTGCGACCGCCGGGTCCCAGGTCAGCCCACTCTCCTGCGGATTTTTGTTCTCCTCCGCATGACTCGTCCTCTCGGCCTTGTTCTCCGCCTCCCACGTCTCCTTGGGGATGGGCGCCGACCACCCGGTTACCTCCGAGGGCGCGTCCAACAGCTCGATCATACCCACACCGATCCCTGTGTCCACGACGTTGAGAAGCGAAATACTAAAGCCGAGGCCGTTCAGACTCGTCATAAACGTCCCCGAAATGATACGTACGGGCTTGATGCCGTAGGCCGTCTCGAGCTGCGCCGAAACCTCGGCCGTGATACCGCCCATCTCTAGCGGGCTCACGCCGCCAAGGTTGTTCACCAGAAGGACCACCTCTTTGGAGTCAACCTTGAGGAACGCGCGATCCTTGTCGTTCTGGTCGAGCAACTGAGCCAGCATCCTGCGCACCAGCTCGGGGAGCTCGACCTTCGCGCGACCTGAGCCGGGCTCGTTGTGGATGCCCATGCCCAGCTCGACCTCGCCATCCTTGAGGCCCTGCTCGTTCCCACCGTCCGTGCCCCGGCCAGGGACATGAACGTGCTCGAGACTGGCTCCCACACTGACGATATTCTCAGCCGTCCGGCGCGCGACGCTGGCTACTTCCTCGAGGGAGGCGCCACGCGCGGCTAGGGCGCCGGCGACCTTGTTCACCAGGACCGTCCCCGCGATGCCGCGGCGACCCACTTTGCCGGCCATAGCGCGGCCAACACCAACATCATCGGTGACCACGACCATCTCGACCTGCACACCCGCAGCGCGGGCTTTCTCAACCGCGACGCCAAAGTTGAGGACGTCGCCCGTGTAGTTCATCACGGTGACCAGGATCCCCTTGGATGTGTCAACGCGCGACTCGAGGCCCGCGCGGATCTGCTCGGAGGAGGGGGATGCGAAGATGGTGCCGCTCACGGCAGCGGCGAGCATTCCCTTGCCGACCATGGCGCCGAAGGAGGGCTCGTGGCCCGCGCCGCCGCCGGAGACGAGGGAGACTTGGGAGGGGGCATTGGGGTCCGGGCGGCGGTAGACGATCTTGTTGACGGGGTCGAGGGCCAGGGAGGGATTGGTGATGGTTAGGGAGCGGAGGGCGGTGGTCACCAGGTGGGAGGGGTCGTTGAGGAAGTGCTTGGAGGACATGATGGGCTCGCTGGGGTGGTGGCGCGAGATGGCGGAGGGGAGGCGTCTGCGGGAGTGGTGCTGTTCAGGGCGGGTGTGCTCCTTGAAGTAGCGCGGGTGTGTCTTTGAGCGGGTTGTGTGCGTTCTAGCGGGTAGTGGTGTCCCGTGTAAGAGGCCTCTTCGAGCCGGAGCTATGGGCAGATTAGGGCGAGGGTTCGAACAACAGACGGCTGCTGGAGAATAAGAGGCAGCTCGAAAGGAATGGGTAGACAGGGCAGAGGAAAGCCGGAAACGGAGGGGACGCGGGCGGCCCGGCAATTTGAACGGGCGAGGGCCTCGCATCCTGGCCTGGCCAAGCTGCGCAGTCAACTCGGCAACTCAAAACGCCAATGCTACCCCAACAACCGGAGACGGAAAAGAACTTGCGTGTCCTCGTGAACCGACAAGGATGAAAGCCATACCCGCACTTACAATTCCTGTTGTTAGCTTGGGGCGGCACTAGCGCGAATCCGGGCCGTGGCTCTGTCGCTCTCTGTACATGCTTGGTTCTCTTCCTCGCGGGGGTGGAAAAAAAGAAATTGGGCGACTGTCATGAGATTTCCGCTCGCGTCACTGTCCCGACGCTGCAGGGGAAGGAAGGAAGGACCCAGAAAAATTGAAGGGACCCCTTTCGAACTGCCATGCTTGCATCAGGACCCCGCTTGACCATGATGCGGGGTAAAAGCTCCCAAACCGGGCAAGAAGGTTGCATCGAGCGAAGCTTCCCGAGGAATAAGGAGCGCGTAATCCTTCCGTTTTTTGCGACCCCAAGAGTTCGGAATCGGGGAGTCGGGAAATGGTGCCAAGGGTACGTTGAGCGCTCGGCATTACCCCGATTGTGAGAGGGACGGCAATACACCGCGCTGTTGGCTGAGTAATAAAGGCCATGACAGACCCGGGTGGGGTCTCCGGCGACCTGCACAGGCCTGATGGCTGCTGTGGGGCGGAACTGCACCGCCCTGAAGGAACCATAAACCCGACAGCTCGGTGGGGGTCGGGGAACAGCGCCTAGGGGGAAGCTTAAGCGGGGGTCGCTGAGTGTGGGGATACCAGTGCACGAAGGGCAACCCCGGGAAACGAACACCGAGCATTTGTCGAGGTGGGCTTTGGGGGAGCCTGTGTTTGGTGTCATTCGGGGATGAGTGGACCGATTTTTTTTCTCGCATGCTTCTTTTGCAGCTTCCCTATCCCCACTCACGATGCCAAAATAGTGTTGAGAACGTTCACGCGCCGTTTTGCTATTTTAGATACTAGTTTTTGAGGCAGCGCGTGACCAGCAACCGCCCCGCTGGGCACCGGTTTCGCTGAGCTAGGATATCGCGCAATGGGGCCAATATCGTGGAAATGGGTCCTGGGGTGAGCAGCGACGAAGGACGGGAAGGAAGAAGAGGAGGAGGGGGAGGGGTGGGGGGAGGTAGAGGTGTCAGAAGAGAAGCCCTCTACTGTTGATGGACCTACGACTGCCCGACGGCTAACCTCAAGATCCTCCGCGAATGCATTCCCGACTTACCTTTCCCTCTCTCCCGTAGCCCTTCTTTAAGATGCCGCTATGCCCAGGAGATGCCAGGCGATCGGCGTGGTGGCGCACATACACCGACACTTGGTGGCTGGTGCGATCGTGAGATGGTCGCCTCTACCCTGCCCAATGCACGATATAATCCCTCAACCTCGCATACCTAGATCGTGAAGCTGAGCTAGCGGCTCTGCTAACTGGGGTTTGGTTCAAAGGGGAGACGCGTCAGGGGAGAGGGGCTCGAGCTAAGCCAACGGCACCCTTTTCGTCGGTGTTTTAGGCTCTCCCGGCCCCCGACGGACGTAGCTGTCGTATTGCCCAGCGTTATTGCTGTTGCTACTACCCCGAAGCTGCGGCCTCGCTGCCACGTTCCTTTCCTATACTCGTAGTTACTCGTCGTCAAACATCGCCCTCTACGTTCCACTTACCGCCCCCGCACTCTGGCCGCCCTCGGGAATGTTGTTTCGCTTTCCATTACTAACATTATCAGCCTCACGGGTTTGGAGGCCGGGTGTGAAGGGCGGACTTCTCGAGCGGCTATAGTGAGGATACTCGGACTGCAGAAGGTCGCGGACCCTAACAAGACATCATTGTACGATAGTGGCCCGTTGGCATCAAGGCCAGATCGCATAGCGTGCGCAGATGAGCGATTAGAGAGTTAAGGCATCCAAAGCCTCCTTCATCAACTTGAGTGCTCATAGGTGCAGGCCCCAAGCGGGATAACCGAGATGCCAAGGCGCGCATTCGCTTCCCGCCGTCGTGTTTCCAATATAAAGAATCAGAGGTCCCGAGAGAAATGAAATGCATGTCTCTTAGAGTCTAATTTCGCTGTCTTCAGATTCATGCGGCTCATGCGGAATAAAATTGGTTACAAACGCCACACTCGAGACAGCATGGCTTGCAGGGTCCTCCAGACGTCCATGCGGGGCAAAAGGTGCCCAGACTTCGAGTCCAAGAATTAATACGAGTTCATCGCGGGGTACCTCAGGGCGCGGGTTGGTTCACGGCGGGAGGTTCACGTTGTTAGTGATGGTAATCGGGGCTAAGAATAACGGAGCAAGACAAGGGGGCCAGGAGCTGGCCGAAACCGAGTCAAGAAAAAAGTCCGCTTCTAAACTCGAGTGAGATAAAACGTTGCGGACGCAGACTGGGCCGGCATGGCCTGACTGCGACAGCCATTTTCCTTATTCTCAATAAGCGCATGGATTGGTAGACGAGCCACCAGAACGCTCAGTCTCAACCCTCTGTGGCCGCCCTCCTTCTTGGGGGAGGGCGCATGGCGAGCCAGAGCTCCCAGTGAACGAGAGACGCCCGGGCGGAGAGTCACGAATTAAACGTTGCAGAGCCCAATTAAGACGTCGAGAGATATCCCAAGGGTATAAGGAGGTTGAGCAGTTAATATGGCGCATATGGAATGCAAAGGGCCACGACGCGAACCGCACGGCAGCGAGGGAGCCCGCCCAAGAGGATCACGGGCACTCGGAGTTCGGCAGTCAGAGCAATCCCTCCTGTCCAGCACATGGCGCAAACTGTCGGTAATATTCATACGCATAAGGCTCCACTTCCCCTGGGAGCCAGGCGCGGACAGGCCAATCAGCTCTGCATCCCGAGCAACGCGGGTCTCAAGGGAACGGGCACTGTCTGGTCGAGAAATTACGACGCGATAGGTATGGCGTCGGTGGGGGGTTTTGAGACACTAAAAGGCTTGTTTTTCCAAGGTGGCTTGATAGTTCGATCGGGAACGTATATGTTGTTCGGCAAGGGGGAAGAGGCATGAAAAGGCAGGGGTTCTCGTGCCGTGCCATGAGGATCCAGTTGGGGGGAAGTAAAACCTCCGCAGCACCTACGCTTGGTCCTAACCCTCAAAAAGACCAAGCACCATCGCTCCAAAACCAACAGAGCTGAAACCGCAATGTTGATAACAAAAAGCCCACGAGCGATGGAGCTCCCTTGTCCTCGATGAGATCATACAAAAGGAGAGTTGCCACACATGCAGGCACAGACCCAATTTTAGACGGTGCAGGTGTGGAACCGACTTGGCTATTCCTCGGGGCGATCCACGCCAGGATCAGGGGAGCCAATGGGACAAGCACGTGCATCGACCACGGCCTCTCGTATGGGAAAGTGGCGGGAATCGCTGAGGGACAAACCGCGCCCCTGGATATTCTGGGTTGTAACTGTACACAAGACGGGAGGAAAGGTGTCCGGGCGGATTTGAGACACACGTGGGTGTCTTGAGCTGGTGTTTTCTATGCTGTGCCCAGGGGTGTTTTAAGAGGCGACTTGAGGACGAGAGAGAAGGTCCACGATCGTGCCTAACGTGATTTCCTGCCGAGATCCGGCCGGGCTAGCAGCTGCCACCGACTGTGGTTAAGTGCAAGTACAGTGTCGTGAGGCACATTCATTAGGAAGAAGGGGAATTAACACTGTGATCAGGCCGCCTGTATAGAAGCAAACCACGCCAACCCTGCACCTCCCGCCGCCACCCCCCCCCTCGTCCAGAAGCTTGAATTTCTCCGGAAAAGCCAAGATCGCCCACGCACCCGCCGTACCGGTACAATCGTTGAAGAGGCTGACTGCCTGGGGAGGCCAGCGAACGACTACCCCTTTGTCCCCAGATCTCTTTCTTTTTGGGCGCGTGCCCCTTACCTCTCTCAGGCTCGTGTGATCCCGAACGCTTCGTCTTTGTTCAAAACCTGGGACGAAAACGCCCCGCCAAGAATCGTCCGTTCGCCTTTCGTTTCCAGCACGTCGGTTCTTTCGTTGATCTTCGGGACTTGGCGCATGCGAATCTCTTGGCCCCCTCCCCGTCAGCACGAAGCCGTCTCGGCCGTAAACACTCTCGAAGATCCCTTCCTTAGCCTTCTTTTCAGAATAGTTGTCGGGTCGTCAGCACTAGGCTCCTTGGGCCGACGCTTACTTCGTCTTGAGTCGCATTTCTCGAGGCCACGTTCGAGATGTCGGGATTACCTACGACGGAGAAGCCCAGCCCGGCGGGCGGGCTGTCGCTACATCCGGCCTTTTACATTATGTGCGTCTTGCGGCCGGTGCCAGAGGAGGGCTTCTCTGTGGAAGAGACCCTGAGCGACGATGCTAACGACGGGCCAGAAACTGGATGTTCTTCTCGAATGCCACGATCCTCTTCAACAAGTGGCTAATTGATCAAGCTGGCTTCAGTACGTAACCTTCCCCCCCCTTCCTTCGGCTGCCGTGCGTTCACCCGCTAACAAGACCAGGGTATCGTACGTAACTACCCCTCTAACTCCTCACACTCCTCATCCTCACCCCCTACTAACAACCCCAGCCGTCATCCTCACATGCTGGCACCTTCTCTTCGCCACCCTCGCAACCCAGCTCCTCTCCCGCACCACCACCCTCCTCGACGGCCGCCACAAGGTCCGCATGACCGGCCGCACCTACCTCCGCGCTGTCGTCCCCATCGGCGTCTTCTACTCCGCCTCTCTCGTCTGCTCCAACCTCGTCTACCTCTACCTCAACGTCGCCTTCATCCAGATGCTCAAGGCCGGAGGCCCCATCGCCGTCCTCGTCATTTCCTACCTTTGGGGCGTCTCCCGCCCCACGGGCGAGAACGTCGTCAACGTCGTGGGGATCGCAGTTGGGGTCGCGCTCGCGAGCGCGGGCGAGGTGATGTTCTCGTGGGTGGGGTTCATGTTCCAGGTGGGCGGGATTGTGTTTGAGGCGATGAGGTTGGTGATGATCCAGATTCTGCTGAGTGGGGAGGACATGAAGATGGACCCCCTTGTCAGTCTGTATTACTACGCGCCGGTGTGCGGAGCTATGAACTTCGTGGTGGCGCTGTTCACGGAGTTCCCCTCGTTCCAGGTGGATGACGTGTTCAGGACTGGTCTGTCGATGCTGGTGCTCAACGCGCTGGTGGCGTTCATGCTCAATGTCGCGAGCGTGTTCCTAGTGTGTTCCCCGTCATCCCCTACCCCCCGGAAAAAAACTAATCACCTCTCCACAGATCGGCAAAACCTCCAGCCTGGTTCTCACCCTCGCCGGCATCCTCAAAGCCATCCTCCTCGTCGCTTTCTCAGTCGTCTTCCGCGCCGAGCAGATCACTCCGCTCCAGTTTGGCGGCTACACCGTCGCCCTCTTCGGGCTTGTCTACTACTCCCTCGGCCGCGACCAGCTCAAAACCCTCATGTCGACCACTAAGGCCTGGGTGTCGAGCCATTTTGACGACGGCAAGGTCAGTCCAGCGGCGCGGCGCCTCTTGGCGGTCGTGGCCCTGGTGCTCGTCGTGATCGTCTTCCTTGGGCTCCGCGGCGGCGGCGGCGGGGGGGATGTGACCGGTGAGATGGTTCAGACGCCAGATGCAGAGGGGTGGGGGTTTAGCTGGATGTCGAAGCTGGGGTGGAGTCGTTAACGTCCAGGTTAGGAGGGTGGAGTTTCTACGCTTGCCGCTATGGAGGGATTACTGTATTGGATGAATTGTTGAGGGGGTGCTTCGAGGGTTGGCGGCACGGAGTCTGGAGCTTTGAATGCGTTGTATTAATAGACAACTTGTGCTAAGGATAGATTCTTGGTCAGTCTTGGACGCTATAGAATAGCTTGCTTGTAATGCGTAATTCTTTGGCAATTCCGAGTTCTCCTACCCCTGATCCTTCCCCTCTGCGGTTGGCTTGGTGCGCTAGACCGGGGTTGGCTGCATGACCGGGATGGATTTCTCGAACATCGCCACCAAATTCCCCGCGGCTTGCTTCGAGGATAGCCAGTCCGACCATCTTCTCGATGGCGCTTCAACGCTCGCAGTGGCTCGAAGAGCATGGCCACGGAGACGGAGCTGAAGCTGCCGGAGAAGCTTTTAACGGAGCTCACTCAACCATGACATCATAAACGTGCCCCACCCCAACCCAGGGCCGGAGGCGTATCCGCACCGGGAGCTTCTTGCGAGCGATTCTAGACTTCCTAAACCCTGCGATATTCCCGCCTGCAAATTTGGATTGAAACTGCGTGCCGGTCACCTAAAAAAATAAAATAAAACAACTACGTATTACTAATCGGCTCCTTCGTGGCAATCTCGATGTTCCGCGATGCTCTAACAATGACGGCAGGAACCACGCTCGTCAGGATGACGTGAAGCCTCTCCGTTCGCCGAGGAAGTTGCACGAGAGAGAGCTCCCCCGCCATACACCCGTGGAACCAGCCAATGGCGTGCTCCAATGGGGGAAGCTCTCTTGCGTCAAGCCGCCTTCGCTCTCATGATATTTTAAGGTCCTACAAGCCCACGGTCCCCAACAGCCGAGGAGATAAAAACTCGCCGCACGCAACCCCCGGCGATCCCATCGTATCCTGGTCACGGCCTACCTCTTCTTGTACGGCACATTTCTAGTCTTCTGATATTTCTACGACTCTCACGGATCATCACCGCCATGATGTCCGCCTTCAGATCCCAAATGCGCACGCTATCACAAGCTTCGAGGCGCGTTTCCGCGCGGCCGAACGCCTCCCGCCCCGCGAGGTTCCAGCGCCGCTACGTGACCGACGACAGCAGCCCTCCGGCAGGAAAGGGGCCCCCGCCCGGGAAGGGCGCGGGCGGATACCCAGTGTACGTCCTCGTGCCAATATCTCACCCGCAAGCTCTGCTAACACAGCCCCTACAGCGCCGGCATAGTTGCCGCCGTCTCCATCCCCGCCATTGCCTGGTTCTTCATGGGCCGCTCCCCCGCCACGGCCGACAAGGGCGCCGTCATGAAGGACGCGCGGCGCGAGTCCTCCCCCGAGGAGGAGGCGTCCAAGCGGCCCGGCACTGGCAACGAGGAGCCGAGCAGAACGGTACCCATGGAGAAGCCCGAGGCCAAGGCGACGAAGCCGGCGAACCCGAAAGCGGTTGTGGCGGATGATCAGAGGCTGGCGACTGAGGTTGGTTTCCCCTTTGCTTGTGTCCTCTTTTTTTTTTTTTTTTTTGTTTTCTTTGCTTGGAGCTCGGAGGTCGGGTTTATGGGACGGAGAGCTGACTGGATTGCAGAAATCGAGCAAGTCGAATACTTTGACGGGACAGTCGAAGTAAACGGTGACATACGGCTTTTAAGGGGAAAGATCGAGGGTGCTAAGGAGTTTGGGCCCTTATAATTATATGGCAGGAACTATGCATCATTCGTTTCGAGAGCATTTCTTACACTTTATAAAAATGAGTTCCGAGTCATATTGGAGTCCCTGGAAGCCAGTGTAATTGGCCATTGATATTTCGCTACGGATTCTTACCTGCACGTCCTACTGTTAGCATTCAGCATGCCGAAAGACCGAATCGTGACAGTGTCGACGAGATATACGGCAGGCATGACCGACCTCCTTCCTCTACTCATAGACCTGAGTCAACCAGTAGTAATTGCTTGACGAGATATTGTGCCCCCTTCCATATTCTCGTTTCTTGCCAGCTTTACCAACATCATTCCCCGACACCGCATCAGTATCATCCAAGCAGACAGTGGGCACCATTGAACAATCTTTACACCCACCAAGCCCATACATCGCCACTAGCATTACCCGCTATCCACAGCCCACAATGGAGCACTGCCTCTCCTTCCTCGCCTCCCTCGTCGACCCGGAGTCGAACAGGCGCTACATTGACACCTGGTCCCCGGACGTCCTCCGGCGCGTCTCCCTCATCTGCCCCTGGGTCGTGTACGGCCGCATCGAGAACCGCATCCGCGATCTCGAGCGCGGAGGGGATGGATTTGGGATTCCGTATTGCTGCTGCAACGGGCGGTGCTTCTGCGGGTTCTTCCAGTTCTGCTTTTGTTGCTGTTGCTGCTGTGCGTCCTGTCCCTCCTCATCACCTCGTCACCTTTCTATCTCATACCCCAAAACACACACTATCTATCCTACAAGGACGTTGAGAAACTGGCGGGGAGAGAGAGAGGAAGGGGAGAGGCTAACTGGGATACGCAGGCGGCTATTCCGAGATCCTAGTTCTCCAGCGTGACATGGCCCGGATATGGGGCTACCCCCATCCCGAGTCTCAAACAGAAGAACGTGCCGCCTGCCGCCGCCCCTGGAGGTTCCTCGCCGACACGGAAGCGGGACTCCACACTGCCTGCACTGCCCGAAACGCCCGCCGCCACCCACTCACGGCCCCGTACCGCGTCGAACCCCCCATGCAGACCCCGCCCCTGGGGCACCGAAGAAGCAGGGGGCGGAGCCTCATCATCCCGCCCGAGGGAGGGTCAACGGCCTCGCTTTATTCCCCCCCGGCGCCGCGTTGCGATCTGCCGATTGCGCTAGGCCCGCCGAGCGGGCCGCTACCGGTCATGCCGGCGGGGGAACCTAGGCTTTATGAAATTGATGTATGTGAACTTGATGCGGCGTATGAGAGGAGGAATAGTCAGAGAGGTTCAGAGAGTTTGGGTGGTGGTGATGCGGCGGGGGACTTAGGAGTTTCTAGAGGAGCATCGAGGAGGGGTTCTTGGGGATGGGACGGGGCGTCGAGCGAGAGGAGGAATCCTGTGGAGGGTACTTGGTCGAGGCACAACTCGGGCCGGCGACGAACATCCGGAAATTATCAAGGTACTCCACGATGGGGGGACGCATCCGGGGATCGCACAAACGCAGAGCAGGGCCGCCATGCCCCCTTGGGACAGGTCCCATCGCGGATCATCATCGAGGGCTCGGAGAGCAACGTTGTGGCGGACTCGGGGAATGTGGACGGCACGGGGGAAGAGGGGGGTTCTATTCGCGTACGGAGTGTGAGGGTGCGGATGGACATTTCGAGGGAGTCGTTAGTAGAGGCCGAGGGAAGTAGTGATGGCATGGAGGCTTGAGGTTTGGGGTTCGTCTGGTTAGTTTGGCGCATTGATATTGGTATGATACCTCGGTCTCTCCCATTCCTGTCAAAAGTAGGTGGAAGTAGATGGACCCTATGGTGTGTGAGCATTTCAGAGGGTATTGAATAAGACAGGTTGGAGCGTATTGGGGAACGAGGCATTAGTCGGGGATATCAGTCATGCTATTTCAAGCTTCTTACACTGCCAAAGCCTCCCACATCCTCTTGATTTATTGCATTTATCTTCATCGCATCCCCGGTCCCATAGCCTCCTCCCCTCTCCCTCGTTGCTTTATATCCACGCCTCATCCAACCTCGCCCCTCCCTAGCCCTCTGAGGCCCCCGCTTACTCTCCTGAATGAAGTCCCTTCATGCACCGTACTCCGCACCTCCACAAATACCAAAAAGCGCATGGGAGAAGGGGGAAATGCTCTCTCGCGCGTACATCTTCGCGTCCAGGTCCGAAATCAACATTATGACAAAGGAGAGGTGTGGGATTAGAAATGACAGATGGTTAACAAATTGCGGACGAGGCCAGGTGGGGGAGGTCGACGGGGTTGGGAGGAGTATTTCGGGTATTCGGAGTTTGTTTCATGTATCCGTGGCCTTCATCATCGTTAGGTGTTGTCCTTCCTCGTTGGGACTGCCGATTATCGGGTGGTTCCACGTCAGTTCGCGGAGTCTAGCTCGTCCACCGGATCGGAAATGCGGTTGTGACGTTCCGCGGAGGCATTTTCGACGCCCGTCGATTATTAGCAGGACTGGTATAGAAGCAGCGGCTCGCCCACATTCTCGATCTCGGGGATGGTGCACTTTAGGTCGAACGCTTTTGAAAGGACGATCTTGAAGATCTGGAGGCAAGTTAGCCCATCCCTTTCATTGCGTAATGTTCATTGGGGAGAGGCTCACTTTCTGCACGTTGATGCTGTGGCTCGTGCTGCTAAAGATCAGCGCTGCGCGCATTGCCTTTGCAAACCGCCGAGCCTACGACCATGTCAGCTACTCCATGCCACAATGCGGGCATAGTTACGCCACCCACCTGATTCGAAATCTCCTCCTGGTCCTCCCTCGGAAAGTTGACAAAGTGATCGTACTTGGTCCCCACCAAAATGGGGATCGCCGTCTTGTTAAACCCTCTCCCCTGCCTGTACCACTCCTTGATGCTGTTCAGGGTGCTCTTCCTCGTCAGGTCAAACATGAAGAGGATGGCCACCGCATCATTGCACACCAGCGGCAGCATGTTCACAAACTCGCGCTGCCCACCCAGGTCCCAGATGGAGAAGGTGATCTCCGTGTTGCGGATGCTGATGGTTTTCTCCATGAAGTTAACCCCCAGCGTCTGGATGTAGTCCTCGTCCCAGCTGCCCTCGACGTACTTGACCATCAGGCTCGTCTTGCCGATCTGCGCGTCGCCCACCATGCCCACCTTGATCACCACGTGGTCCCTGTTGCCGCCGCCGCCGCTCTTCTGGTCACTTGCGCCCTGGGTGCCACGGTATTCCGACTGGTAGGCGGAATTCCGGTCGGCGCCGGAGGCGGAGAGGCGCGAAGGCGGGCGAGAGGTTGAGGTCGGCTGCTGGAGGGGGATGGGCGGCGTGGCGTAGCGGGGCGGCTCGGCGGCGTCCTCGGCGCGCGGGGAGTGTGAGGAGAGGCCCTGGTCGAGAGACTGGGTGTGGTGATGGTACTGCTGGTGGTGGTGGTGGTGGAGGGGGGGTTCGGGGCGGGGGAAGCCGTTGTTCTGGTTCGCGAGGTGGGGAGAGCCCTCGATACCGCCGAGGGTGTCCTCGTGGGGGTCTCTCGTGGGCGTGTGCTGCTGCTGCTGCTGCTGCTGCTGCTGCTGCTCCATGGTGTCGAGGGCGTCGTGGAACTGGGCTGGGGAGCCCGCCGATAGCGTTGATGAATCCACGGTTGCGGTTTTGCTGGAGGTGGCTTCGTATCGGGGAGAATCGATTCGCGAACTTTCTTCGAACGGGGTTGCCTCGGTCGGAAGGGGGGTGGTGATAAAGGAGGATCGCTTCGGTCGAGGGACGTTGCTTGAGTCGGTCAATGGGGTTGACGGTTTGCAGTTGGCGGCCTTCGGCTTCGGGATGCGGCTCCAGTTCCTACCGCATCGACGAATCTGCAGGGCCCAGGCCGTCAGACAGGGGCCCAGAGACAACCAAGCCCGATGCGGTCTCAGATGGGACCTACCTAGACCTCTTCCGCGTATCGCTGGCGCCTAACCGGTCCTCAAAGCTTGCTTGGCCCAGGGGTTGGCAGGGTTTAGTTATCCGTCAAGGCTGACCCGATACATCTGGCGGAGGGTTTGCTTCTTGAGAGGGTTTGGCGGGTTCGAAAAAGAATGGGCTGTGTCGAGGGGTGGGGAAGTGACGTGCAAAAGTGGACACGCCTGCCTCGAGGGGAACGAGTGGAGGGGGGACCATCGTCAGTGACCACTGGCTGGGCCGCTGTGGTGAGACCGTGTTATTATCACAGTCAAAGATTAGCTAGGAACACCGGGCCCTCAACCCAATCGCTGTCGGCTGGCGAATTAGTCAAGCGCAGCCAATCAGAGGCTGGCTGAGGTCTGGGGACACGCTAAAATCTCGTGAACTAGCCACTAAAACGCCGCCCCTGATGAGCATGTCCCTGCCCTGGCAGCTGTATTTTACTTTTCTGGGCATGGAAAAGTGGGCTCTAGGGCACTGTTTCATGCCGCTGTGAGCTGAAATACAGTGTTGTTCCTGGCTAGTTCGTACATGGACGTGAACCACTCGCATTCGCACGCCAGGAATCACCGGATGAAGCCTCGGAGTTGCCATCTCGCCTGCTAGCAGACACAAACTCTGCCTTTAGAGTTGATTGAATATTTTAAGCCGGACTACAGATGAATGACGAAACCGTTGGAGTCTTATCCCCGCATCGCAGGAAAAGGACAATGAGGGGTCCCAGAGAGCGAGCAGGTGGTGTGCTCCTCAGTCGGCCTTTTGACGCCCCTCCTCAGGTTGATTGCGCGACCCCTCAGACCGTCCAATCTCAGCCCTAGGACGCGCTGGGAGCGAGTGCCGCATCCCACCTGCTTAGGCGGCTGCGACGCGACACGCGTCTCGCCTAAATTGGCGTCTTGGTATGATCTCACGCCTGCCTTATCTCAGCGGGGTGCGCGCTCTCGAGGTCTATCTACCAGGGAAAATCTTCCATTGACGTTGATCCTGAATCGAGGGTCAGCTTATTATCATGACCATTTGTCGGAGGAACATGGGACTCGCTCATTAAGGCTAACCATGTTTCTGTTTGTTTATAGGGCGGGCGGATAATGTCAACATGGACAAGTTCGGAGCGGTCATGCCGTGCTACTCCAAATTCTGGTTTTACCGCTCCCTTCCCCACCAATCCCGACGAGCCCCTGTGGGCTACCGCGTTGTGTGGCGAACAATGTGGACCTGAGAACGAGTCGCAATAGTCCGATCGAACCCATTGATAAACTCAGATGCACTTGCATAGTGAAGGCATCCAAGGGCCTGTCGATACGTTGTCGATACGAGGCTTCGACGCTGGAGGTGAACTCATGGATTCCGCATTTGCCAGGCGGACTCGATTATGTCATCGCGCATGACCCCTTCCTTCGTCTCCGCCATCGGCAGCCGGCAGCTGAGTAGACAAAAATGTCAATACTCGGGCCTGTGATCAACCCCACTATGCGCATGCCACTTCCTTGAAGGGGAACTCCCTAGACCAGGAACAGTTCAGCTACGGATTATGCGGACTTGAAAGAAAGAAAACGCTTCCTAAGGCTACTCATCCGTGCTCTTTAGACTCACATTTGTATGGCTGAAAGCACAAACGATACAATTACCCAAAAACGACCAATGACGCACTGGATAATACAAGGGATCAGGCTCCCCAAGAACCGCCGAGGCTTGCTGGTAAGTGTCAGCGCCCATGGCCAAAGTCTTTCTAGGATTGGAACGGCACAGAGACACAGAGCAGGAGGATTGGGGAAGAACTGGCCGAGACAAGGAAATTTACAGCCGCACAGATTGGGAGAGAGGAGGCAATTCCTGTCACTGAAAGCGCCACGGGACCATAATGTGGAAATTGGAGCGACCAACGGTCTAGGCCAGACTTGCTGTCTGTTAGACGGGTGACGGCAGGGTCGTGGGACTACTACCCTGCCAGTATCAGTGACGATCAAGACGAGCATGTTACGCAGGTCCTAACTACCGAAACCTACTTCGTTACCCTCGTGAGCAGTGGTAGAGCCATAGTAGCCTGGAACTTTGAGAGCTGTGACCAGCTGAGGGTCATCAACGTGGGGTGCTACGTGCCACTCATAACCGTCAACAAGGCTGGCGCGGCGGTTGCCACCGTCGGATTCTACAACTACAGCGTCTGGAGCTGCTCACGGAAGGCGCCTCTACACCTGCACCAAATCTTCCCTGCGCTTCGGAACCGCCGATCACGAGCTCGTCACGGGCTTTAGCAGCGGTGAAGTGGACCGGGCAGACCATCTTCCCCCCAAGCTGGGACTTTCTTTACCCATATGCCCATGGCGAATGGCGAATGGCGTTGAGCCCTGAATTCACTAGGGTTGCCACTGATATACGACCTCCCAGGATCCGCCATGCAAGTGCCTCTCACGTATCGCGTAGAATCGCTGTTGGACCCTCTATGTGAGTCAGAGCTTTACGCCGAGGCCGAGTCCCTCTTCTTGCTCTGACAGAACACCAAGTACATGGAGAAGAGTACCTACGAGGGCAGCAAAAGACGTGGGACCACATCAACGCGCGCGAGATGGCCCTAAGCGCGGACGTCACCTCTCTACTCTCTAGAGATCATATGGGCACAATCAGCGTCTTGAGCTTTCGCGGAATAAATCTCGTCTACCGTTGTTTTGTGGGTTGGGGGTGGGGGGCGCGAACCAAGTACCGGCTTGGCATGTAATCCCAGCTCCCAACGCTTTTACGACATGGACAGCCCCGCCTTTAAAGTATAGTAGCCGGACGCGTTTATACGACCCCAGAGAGAGGCATGAGACTATAAGACTGGTGATGGATCAAGCACCGGGGAATTGACCTTTCTCACAGAGTCGACAATCGCACTTTGATGCTGGTGGTCAGTTTGTGACTGCCTCGCTCTACATGCATACGACCCTTCCTTCCCTTATTTGCTCTTCGACAGCGAGCTGGATGCGCAGTCGTAATTCTGTAATTGTGGCTCTCCGCCTAGTGCTCTGCCTTTAATCAACATCTAGAGAGGAAAAACCATGCCATACTTATATCTAGGAGACTCGATCCCCATAGCCCTGACGCCGCTTCGAATCTAGCTGAACTGCTGTCGAATAGTAGTGCTGAGTGAATTTTATAAGGAGAGACGGTTGTAGAAGCCTTGAACTTTATTGGATGCGAAGAGCCACTCAAATGAACGTGCCAGTGGCTTCCCACGCTTCACCTCCAGTGCCATTCGTCTGAACTCCACCCAACAGAGCATCGAAGAATGCAGTGTCGAACCCTTGAAGCACCCAATCATCCATTCCGGCAGCAGCATCGGGAAACAGCTGATCCTGCTGTATCAAAGGATCCAAATGCGTGACTTGCGCTTCGTGCTGCGGGTCTTGTTGATCTGGCACTCCCGTCTGATGAGATGTAGGATCAGCGACGCTACCGTCGGTTGCGGGGCATTGCGCTTTGGGGTTTTTGAGTTGGACGGACCCTAGACCGCCTATGGTAACACTTTCTACAGGACATTCGCTATCGTGCGGCTTAGATGCCGTGGACGCATTAGGCTCGAGAACAATCTTGACAGCGCCAATGTACGGTACTTTGATGACCATAACATCGTGCCCACCTTCCGCGCCCTCATCCGTCCAGTCCTGGCGCTTGATGTGACAAGCATGTCCCCGCGCAGCCTCAGCCTCAATGGCCAATAGACCCTTGAGCAGAACAACACACTTTGCAGCCAGCACATCCCGGCGCAGCTCCGACATGTTCCTCATGCACTCGAGAGCCCGCTCCACCGTGGCTCTATCTCCCAGCCGCTGGTGGGCAAGCAAGTTGCTGCTGTCCTGGTTGCAGTGGCTCACTACGTGTGCCAGGATCAGCGTCATACCGGCGATAAGAGTTATGAAGTCGCCCATCCGGTAGCAGGCGGTGACTGGGTTGAAGGTGCGGAGCGTGACCTCTCGGGTGAGGATCTCGCGGCTGGCATTGACGCAGGCCATCCTCGAGTAGATCGTCTGTGAGGCGTCATCTTGGCATAGCATGTATGGAAGGTGAAGCTGGTTGACCAGCGTGTAATAACACATCTGCTCCCAAGCCCGTCGGGTTTCCCATAGGGCTTCCGCGGAGTCTCTTTCGAGACCAGCGAATACCAGTGGCCGCCAAGTGCTGGAGGGCACTTGCTCCGTCACCTTGACGAGCTCTCGGTCGATCTCCCGGGTCATCTCCAGGTTCTTCTGCTGTTCGTTTATCTGGTTTCGCTCAATAATCTTGCCTGTTGCTTCAGAGATGACTGCAGACAAGTCCTGTGAGCCGGGCCCCTGTATCATGAAGCCGATGGCACCAGTGCTCGTGGGTAGGGCCAGTAGAAGAGACAGCATGCGTTCCATGGAGACAATACAAGTCCACATGACCTCGGGATCAAGGTTGTTCTGGTCATTGATGAGCTTATACCGATATTGACCTGGCCGATGTAGACCTAAGAGCTGAGCTGCCGTGACGGCACGACGCGCTGTCACCCAAGCCCTCCGAATGTTGCCACTGTCGATGTGATAGAATCCCTCCAGAATGATGTTCTCGAGACCTTCCAGCGTGCTCAGAAGCGCATCGTTTGTGGTGACCATCCTGATGGCCTGTTCAGCAAGCCTCTCCATGATGACGTGGTAATGTTCAGTGAGGCCAGGGAACACTTCATTCGGAGGAAGGTTCTGCAGTGATGCTGCAAAGAGAAGCATTTGCCTTCCCAGCAGTACCGGGTGGCGTTCCGGTCGTAAAAGATTCGCAATTGAGATTTGCTCCGGCGGCATTGCTTCGGATCTAGCGCCGTGCGACTTGAAGTTGGACTGATACGCAAATGTGGAGATCTTGCTCATCTTGCCCAGAAGGATTTCGATATCACTCCTGCAGGGGAGAGCGTGGAGAAGTGTCTGAACAGTCGTTGAGTGGCTGGTCTCTTCTGTGATGAAGGCATGGTCACCGGCTGTAGTTGGCAACAAGTCAGAAATCAGCGGTTGGTTTGAAGAAAGTCCGGTCTGCCTGTCACGGGGGTGTCCGCTGCCAGGCTTCTAGTGTCATGGCCATTAGATGATACCTCAACAAATAAGACGGGTCCGGAACCAACCTTGGAGCTGCCTTCTAGCGTCAGACCCGGCGTAGTAGATGTCGAACGGCATGTCGGCGACGCATAACTGGCGACACCGTTACGCGCTTTTGGCTGAGACTTGCTACTAGCATTCTCAACAGGCTGATCATCTGAACCATCCGTATTGCCCCCAAGTTCGGCATTGTCCACTTTCATCGCAGGTCGGCTCGGGAGTACTTGACTGACGCATTGAGCGTTCCGGCGTTCGCACATGATGCAGACGGCATCATCTGGCGATGCAAAGGTGCACTTGACTTTCCTCCGTCGGCACTCCCAGCAGCTGTGGGTACCCTTTCGGACCTTTCTTCGCTTTGCTGCGGGTTCGTCCGACGGAGTATCCATTGGTGCGCAGGTCAGCTGCTGAAAGCTCCAACGGACGGGTAGAGCGCGCTCTTGGCCGAAAACGACGCTGGTAGGAGAAGAACTCCGAGGAATGTATCGGCGCTTTCGATGAGTTCGGTCTTAACTTGGACCGAGATCGACAGCCTGTTCGGCCGAAAATGCTGACAAAGAAACTTCCATGGAGATCCGACCGAACCAATTTGGACGTTTCGTCCGAGAGTTGAATTGGTCCTAGACTTCTTGGTACATTGAGTGTAAGACAATCAAGCATAGACTGACCCAATAGATGGACTTATTTGAATGGAATGGCAATTTCAAAATGACACAAGCGGGTTGTACTAATAAATTCCGTTTAGGTGTCTCCGATTTTCTAGTAGCTCAGAGAAGGCCTGGAGCTCGTGACGGACGTCAGGACTGACACACCGCAAACTGGTAGCGGGAGAGAGCATCTTCCAGAGGATTATGACCCGGTGTGTTTCAAGGATGTGCCAAATTATCAGCTCTCCCATATATTCCAGGTTCATTTTCTCCCCAATTTGAAGGTCATTGTTCGTGCGACAAAATTCCCTATGTGCAGCTAGTAATAGAAATGGCTGCAGAGGCTTACTATAGAGGAGTGTTTGAATAGCCTGCGGTGGTGTAGTCTAGCGAAAGAGGGTATTTGGGCTACTCTTATTGACAAATATTTGGGTCTCCCGGTATCATTGATACCATCCCTGGAAGGCTTTTGTGACGGACATGCCGGAAATGGAAGGGTTGCCCCTGGCTCTCGTGGCTAGCCTGGCCATGAGGACTCGACACGAATCATACGGCTTCCCATCTGCTGCCGCCTCTAAAAGCCGGGACAAAGGATACTCGGGAAATCAGTCTAACAAGTTGAGGTTGGGCCGAGAGCTCGTCCAGAAGAAATTGGAGCATCCCCGAAGGGGCGTCCGCATTCGGCCGAATCTATAACAAACGCCGTGACCGACCTTAGCTCGGACGAGCAGATGCCGGGATATCCCCTAAGGCAACGGTTTTCTCCTGAATTCCTAATTTCAGAAGTTGACATGAAACCCAAGGCAACCTTGTCTCGTGAGTTTATAAGCTCTGGAAGTTGACCTGAGAAATCCCGTTCACTCTTCCGTGACCATATTTTCCATCGTGCTGATAGTTCCATTTATAGCTGGCGGACATTCCAGGACCTCAAATCAACCAGTATATCCCATTACGCTTTCACGGCTCTGAAATTACCCAATGGGAACCAGAGCGATGGAGACGGAGAAGGAACAGCGGACCGGAAGCTCTCCAGCTCGTTCGAGCACAACAGAGCTCGCACGCCAAGTCGGAAATACTGAAGCGACCGAAGCCATCGCCGATCAATACCCTCATGGCGCTCGTCTAGCTGCAATCGTCTTGTCACTCATTCTCGGCATGTTCCTGGTGTCTCTCGACAACGTGAGTTTGCGCGTTCCATAAGACACCTCGCCGCTGACCCAAGACGACTCCAGACCATCATTAGTACAGCGATCCCGACCATTACGGACGAGTTCCAGGACTTGAACAAGGTGTCTTGGTACGGCTCAGCCTACTTGATGACATTCGGCGGTGGTAAGTCACAGCAGTGCTACGCCTGCGTGGAGCTTACACTGACTATGAGCGCAGAGTTATCTCCCTTCATCCCTTCATGAACGTCGGATACTTGTCCTCGACACGAAAGTCAACAGCCCAATCTAATAATGCTCAGGATTCCAATCCACCTGGGGGAAGCTCTACAGGTACTTCTCAATTAAACTATGGTTCCTCATCGCTCTGGCCATCTTTGAAATCGGAAGCCTCATCTGCGCTGTGGCTCAGAATCCCACCACCCTAATCGTCGGCCGAGCTATTGCAGGCGTGGGCGGGGCCGGCGTGGGCGTGGGAGTCTTCACCATCGTCGGGTTTGCTGCGTCTCCTGAAAAGCGGCCAGAGCTGTTGGGTTATACAGGTGCTACGTATGGTATCGCCGCCGTCCTAGGTCCGCTTATCGGCGGGGCCTTCACAGACAGAGTCACATGGCGCTGGGTAGGTTTGATGATGGCCAGGATTACAGCGGGAATGGGATTTCTGACAGAGTCTACAGTGCTTCTACATCAATTTGCCCGTTGGCGGCGTGGCTGCGGTGATCATCTTCCTTCTCTTCAAGGCCCCAGATGAGGCGGCACCCGCCGAGGCAACTTTGACGGAGAAGTTCCTACAGATGGACTTTGCCGGCGCAGCCTTGATGATGGGCCTGATCTGTTCATACATCCTTGCGCTGCAGTATGGCGGCCAAACACATCCCTGGAATAGCAGCGTCGTTATCGGATTACTGGTTGGTTTCGGCGTTATTCTCGCAACATTCGTCGCATGGGAGCTCTTCCAGAAGGAGCGGGCAATGATTGTCCCTCGACTGGTAAGTGGCAGTCCTAAGCTTTCCGCACTCTCTACTTAATGACCTAAAGTGAACTAACAATAACGATAAGTTCATGAAACGCTACATCTGGGTCGGCGCGGTCTTCATGTTCTTCTTCGGCGGCGCCTACTTCACCATACTCTACTACCTCCCCATCTACTTCCAGAGCGTCTACGACAGCAGCCCGATCGCGTCCGGCGTCAAGATGCTCGCCATGATCCTTCCCTTGACGGTCGCCGTCATCGCCCAAGGATTCGCCCTATCTAAAATTGGCATCGTTCCCTTGTTCTGGATTATTGGAGGAGTTGTGGGGGCGGTCGGTTGCGGACTGTTCTACACCTTCGACACCGACACTTCCACTGGAAAGTGGGTTGGCTACCAGATCCTGGTTGGCTCCGCAACTGGGTGGACATTCCAGGTTGCTCTCTCAAACGCGCAGGTCCATGCTGCGCCCGAAGACATGTCGCAGGCTTCAGCTACAATCAACTGTAAGTTTCAGGATATGGTGAGATCCGCCAGCAGTCGTCCCTTCCTCTAACACCTTTGTAGTTTTCGCGACGGTTGGCGGATCCTTCTTCCTGTCTGCGGCGCAATGCGCCTTTAACAACCAGTTGATCGGAACACTGGCAGCGAAGCTCCCCGAGATCAACCCAGTAGCCGCTCTAGAGATCGGTGCGACGCAGATACGCGAAGCATTTACATCTTCTCAAGTCGCTGTTGTCATTGATGCATATATGGTTGGGCTGAGGGCTGTGTTCGCAATATCGATTGCAGCCTTTGGCATGTCTTCAGTCGTTGGGGTTTTCGGGAGCTGGAAGAAGCTTCATGGTGAGGATCTGAAGAAGGCCGCTGGTGGTGCGGCATGAACGTTTGGAGGTAGTTTTTTTTGGTAGCTGCCATGCATCTCCCACTGGCTGCGATGGCCTTGGGATAGAACTAATTACTGGAATCCCTCCCAATTCCTTTCCTCGATTTGTTCCCCCTCCAAGTTGTCATTCTTCCTTCTATTCGCCAAATCCCCCTATCATTTCCCCTTTTTTGTGGCGACACACTCATTCCGCACGCGATCATCCCCATTGGTACTATATAGAACATGCAGCTTACGGGCCTCCTGTGTCGACACGGCTTTATATAGTCTATAAAATTCTGCAAACCCCGCTTGTTGCCTACCGCCTGTGCTGAAGCGCCCTCTCCTCTCTGTCCAGTTCTCTATGAAGTCGTCCCAGGCCGTGGATAGATCCGTGAATGCAAAGGAGAACAGACCAGGAACCACCGAGGAGAGGAGCGCTTGTTAGGCCTACCACCGCAGAGTGCCAAAGGCCTGGAATGTAGCACTAGCCCAGCGACATACATTACGTCTCCGATACATTCCCGCAGTACCCGCTTTCCCTGTAAATATCCAAAGGATGTGTATGGCCGGGAGGATGTCCAAACCCTAGCCCGCCCCGTTGGGGAACCTTGGAATGGTGAAGGGGCTCGAGCGTATAAAACGACTCCCGGCCCGGGGAGTAAGAACCTATCAACACGGAACTATGGGGCTCTCTTGCTGAGAGACATGCCACCCTCGATTCCTCTCTAGTAGATAAGGTGACGCCTCTTATTTCACTGCGGAGCCTCTTTGGAAGTCATAATTTGCTACGTCATCCTTCGAATCGTTAACGCTATGTCACCAAAAATATAGAGGACAAAAAGGAAAGGAATGATTGTAGAAGTCAATAGCACAGCATTTCTCATCCAATATCTTGAGCCCCCAAGCACGGTTGGAAGGTGCCCTGGTACACCATCCCGTAGTCCTAGCAGAACGAGCGGCCGTTGGTTCCCTCACAGCAATCCTGCTTATCCGTGTCCACTACCTCCTGGCGTCGAGGTTTCACACTGCCATATCCCATCTATCTAGCTCCTTTAGGGTATTACCTCGGCCTCGGCGAACGGCACGGACTGGGACCCGTCTCATGAAGCTCCGACAACGCTATCCTTTGAGCCCGAGGGGTGCCTCGCCACCGGTGCCTTCGCCCTTGCCGTCGAGGATACGGTTCGACCGGGGTCTACTGGGGTTGCCCCCCGCTGCGTTGGAAAGCGGTTCATCCCGGCTCCGTATGTCGTTGTGGAGTTATTTCCCGCTGCGTACGAGGGTCCCTTCCGGTGTCGTCTGCACGTGGAAGATGTTGGAGATTGTCCCAACCTTCGGCGGCGCCTTTTCCATTGGTCTCGCGAAGACGGTGGAAGCGAGAAGGGCGGTCGCCAGAATTGCCTTCCAAGTCATCGTGGCGGCGTAGAGAACGGTAACCTCAGCAGGTTCGTATGCGAGGACGATCGATAGGGGTGGTTCGACTGTCAAAATTTAAAGATATAGATTTAACGTTGGATTGGAACGGACATAATAGCGTAGACAAAGACCGCGACGGAATCCTCAATACAATATGTCGATTTCCGTGTGAAAGGAAGGGCCAACGGACGCTTGGAAGAGTGGTTGGAAGATCCTTCTCCGATAAATATCCCCTACCAACCTTAACCTAGTATCCCCATGTCGACGCGTGGACAGGGTCTGCTGAAAGCGGATGGAGGATGGATCCAAGTGGGGGCCGCGGATCCACTGCTCCAACCACAGGGCTGTCGCAGTCTTGCCAAGTCGAGCCCAGAGAGTGGTGTCACAGAGAATTAAGATGAATCAATCAAACAGCGACAGGGAGGTCCGAGTAGGGATGGGTGGATCTGAGCCAACCAGGGAAGGTGGACTTTTGGAGGGATCTGCAGCTCTGTTCTTGATCGAGGGCTGCGAAGTGGCGTCACTGACGTGCAATTCATGGAGGTTGGCAGGTTGGAATCGCGCAAAAATCCTATTTTGGTAAGTCGTCACGATACACACCGTTGTATGAAGGCCGTGCATGGCCAGTGGGACCGCTAGTTCAGGAGGATGGCTTCGTAGGAATTGCGGTGCGAAGTCTGCGGCATGCTTGTGCCAGTATGGTCTTGGCAGAAGCCGGACAGCAGATTGGCTCATGTCCGGGAGAGACTTTGAGCGGAGTGAACATACTGTACGCTCTGGATAGAGAGAGACGCTTCCCAAGAGGTATCTCACACTGAAATGGCAGCCTCGATCACAATCTTCAACGGTACGGTGTTTTGAGCTGTATGTGAACCAAGAAGTCATATGCTCAAAATGCTAAGCTTGCTCTAGATCAACGTAACCTCCTGATACCCACAAGGGCAGCATATAACTCAACGGGCCCAGCCTCCCTTGCCCGGGGCGTAAAGGTTCCTACGCGGTGTTAATTGCCGGTGGTCTCCAATGGGTGGATAATCGGTACCCTTGCATGCATGTTGGACCCTCTGGCGTAGCCGGAGCAGTTATCTACGCCATATTCGGAGGCAATCCCTCTGGGTGGATATTCCTCCTCTCCGTCTTCTCCCCCTTCCCCGTCCTCCTCCTCCCGTCCTCCTCCTCCCGTCCGAATTCTTCATCTCCCTCTTCTTCGTCACCATCTTTCCACTCTTCCAGGTGAGGCGCTCGTCCGAGAGGACACAATCCCCACCCTGGGATTGAAGAATCCCCTGTGTGACGCCCACGTCCAGGGCGATGTTTCCCAGCCGCCTCCTTCCAGTTGTCCAGAAAAATCAGGAGATTCCTGTCGGGAGACCCCGGAATATACCAGACTAACCGTAGGTGTAGGTCTTTGCCCAAAGTCCCGCCAGGTACTGATACCTAGTCTCCCTCAAACACGGGCATTGCTAGCCCAGAATAGTCACTAGCCTATCCGAGGCGAACGTCAGCTCCCTAGGGGCATAGTTAGTAGAAAATGTACGGAAGATGTCGTATAAAATTTTCTCCTTCTGATGGTGTCTTCTAGCATTCCAGAGGACGTCGGGGAGACGCTGCGAGAACTTGGGGTTCATGTGGAACCCAAAGCCTTTCGCGGGTAATTCCTAGATGCCGTAGCGGAAATGGAGCATACGATGACCGAATAGGAGGAATCTTTGGATAGTTCCTTCTCCTGGAAGACCCAAGCTCTTTGGTCCACGAGGACCTTCCGAGATCTGCGTCAGGAGCCCTTCCAAGGATCCCGCCCAAGGATCCCGCCTTCAAAACTGCAGATTCCTCAGTGTATGAGCCTATAGGAACCAGAAATAATCCGGTCTACACCCGGCTGGAATGCCACGCGCAGCTGTTAACCCCGCGGGTGAGGAAGCCCTGGTAGCGGGACGAAGAATATAGAGCGTAGATGGTGATGAAGGCACCCTGGTAGACTGAACCTATCACCTCGCTTTCCCTAACCTAGTCACCGTCATCGTCTTGCATAATGCGAAGCGCGTCGATCCATAAGTAGCCGATTGAAAGCACCGGATAGGTCGCGACGGAGTTTCTCATGACTTCGGGCATGAATCTGATAGGGATACCACGTTTCCGAGATTGGATGATGGAGGTTGGATTTTGAGTTGGATGGCTGCATCGTCTTTCGATCCCCAGCAGCAACTTAGAGCTGCACACGTGGCTGGTGTTCCAGTCAGTGTGGTTTTCGACGTGATAACCAAGCGTGGAATAGCATCAGCGGCGGCGCATCCATGCCGATATCTAACTTCTCCCGCGCCCACCTGCCGATCTCCTTATTGTACGGGTCTTTGGGCCACTCGTTGATGGGCCACTTGAAGCGCTGCTCTATAACATTAATAAAGCCGGCCTTTTTCTTTTACCCTTTGTACTTGGGCTCCAGGTACAGGGAACAGCCGGCGTTTGTGGAGGCTTCTATGCAGAGGTCGCTGACGCGACTGAGGACTAATGTGCGGGTAACAGTCCTATCGTCATACACTAGACGCTGGCAAGAAGTCTTGCATTTCAAGATAACCTCCAGGCTCGAGGTTTCTTGCTTAGTGAGACGACAGAGCCTCAGAGTTCGGGCCAAGGCAGGCACTATTCTTACTCGTAGGGGTTTTCTATGAATTTCCCGGTCTCGCTGAATGATCTGGTCACCATGCGTGACATGTCCACGCCTAACGGGCGCGGGCACGTCCAATCCTTCTCCAGCTCATCGAATTCGAATAGGCGATTTGGCAGGATTCTTTCTCGATAAGTCCCCCTGGTGCACCTTTATTTCGATCCTGGCGTGGCTGTTAGTGCTCAAGGCCAGATATAAAGCAATAAGTTCAACGGCTGGTTTGTAAAAGGTGTCTGTTGAGATGCGAATTAATATGATTTGATTCTATGTAGGAAATTGGGGCTGATGGTGAGGCAGCCCCCATGAATAAACGAGTGTGGTGCGGAGGGACGTACATGACGCTTATCAGCGTTTGCTGCCAGCTGACGAGCTTCTATCAGCGTCGATATATACTCATGAATTGCAAAATAGTAAAACCATTGTCACCGCACTGTACAATTGCTATCGGAGGCTTTCATGGCGTCAGGCTTAACTAGCCCTGTCCAAAGTTCGTGACCATTACCATAACGCCGGTACTTCCTAGGTCCCGACGGGTTCCATTTTGATATACCGACGAAGTCGTCACCCACGAACGGAAAGGATGTTACATGAGTAAGATTTCCAGTTGCTGTTTCATTTTGTTGTCACCCATACTTCCAACAGGCAGAGTGCGCATGTTTCATGCTTACGATGCTTACATAGCATTGCTGCGGAGTATTTATGAAGGTGCACCCTGTGGTGTAACTCCTTACACCGCCCCGTTCATATCTTGCATGGGCCCAGCCTGGTCCTGCGCCTGCCGCAGGCACCACTGCTTCCCCAAAGATTGTCCTGGGCCAGGCCAACGCACGATTCACAGTGTCGCCATTACACATGTTTTCCCTTGCTTGAAAAGAACTCGGTTTCCAAAGCTCCCAAAGCCGACAAAGGTATCCGTCCGACAGGCTTTACGCCCAGGCAAGGTGCCTCTTCGCCACCGAAAGACGACACCCTACGGGTATGATGGAGAAGACTGGTCTTCTGGGGTCTTGGCAGTCATCGCCACGGACAGCCGGCTCGCAAAACCTGCCGTGGCTCCTTGAACTCGGAGCTCTCCTGCTCAGCTCATCGTCCCTAATCGCAGCGGTCGCGATTCTCGCCTCACAAGAAGGAAAGCCAGCAACCGGATGGGGGTTTCCAGCTTCTATAAACACAGTAATCGCCGTACTCGGAGCAGTCAACAAAGCTACCTTGGCCTTTGCCGTCAGTGCCTGCATCGGACAGCATAAGTGGAACTATTTCAAAGCCGAGAGAGACAAGCTGGCTTTGTTCAAGTGCTTCGATGAAGCCAGTCGCGGGCCGTGGGGGAGCGCGAGTCTTATTCTCGAGACCCGCTTAAGGTCAGTAGCAGCAGAGAACAGTCCTAGCTTTACCGGCGCGAAGGATTGAACTAACTGTACACGCAAAAGGGGCTGGGCCAATCTCGGCGCCCTCGTCTTAATACTGGCCTTGGCTGTCGATCCATTCCTACAGGCAACCGTGACCCTTTACGGCAAAGTTACGCCGGTAAGGGACGGTGCAGCTTCGACCCTTCCTGACGGCCAGAAAGTTGATATGGGTCGTCTTATAGCAACTGAGACGACTATTGATTCGTGGGCGACGACCGACCCCATAAGGGATTCCTTCCGTGAAGAGTTCGACCTTGGTCTTACCAGTGCCATACATGACGGGCTCAGCCACTCTGTCCGCACCTCTTCTAGTGACCCTAAGGTGCCGTTTCAATGCTCCACTGGTAACTGTACCTTCCCAAATCTTTCTTCTCCCGGGGTCTGCAGCACCTGCAATGACGTCACCTCCGCGTTGGTCAAGGACCGGGACCCTTACTGCGTGGGTGGAAATGGGAGCGACCAGACTGTGAACCTTGGCATACCTCGAAAGGGTTCGTGCACGACATTCTCAGTGAGCTACGGCCGCATACAGCAGTTTGACGGCCCCATGGCTGTAGAAGGGTTCACCCTGGAAGATATTCTGAAGCCGGCAAACAAGATCTACGCAGTGCTCCTGACTGCCAACATAACCATGGACTACACCAAAACCATCAGCTTCAAGGATTCGGAGACGTTGTTTATGTCGTACCTCGTACTGCGCGCCAGCGACGAGTTTGTGCGGAACGAGACCACCTGGGAGAACTCAAAACCTACGGCTACGGAGTGCGGACTCTACTTCTGTGCAAAAGCATTCAAGTCTAAGGTCGAAAAGGGCAATCTAATAGAGGAGCAGTTGGGAGAGTGGGCAGTTCGAGATCCCCAGTCGTGGCAGATGTTCAGGGTTGACGCTGGGGCACGTAACTTCATGAACAACCACCCGTCTCTTGATCCGACGAGCTACTACCTTACTGACCTGGTAGTAACTGTCCCTGAAGACGAGGCGCAGGATATGGAGGTGGCACCCCGGTTCAACTTTTCTCAAGCCACAGTAAGGGGGCTCCAAAGATCACTGGAGTCACTGACCATGGATACCACCACGGTATTGGATAGGGACAACGTCCCTCAGACAACAAAAACGCCCCTCGTGTTTCCTCTGTCAAGTGCGGCGGCTTACGACTATCCGCTCGGTGAAATCCTCTGGAATTCAACCAATCTCACTGCAGAGTTTGACAGGCTTGCAAACCGTCTGACAGTGGAGTTTCGGTCGAGCTTACCGTCAGAGCTGAACGGCACAGTCCGCCTATATAGCCTGCACGTCAAGGTCGAGTGGGCATACATCATTCTTCCAATCTGTGCTCTGGTTGTCGGATGGGTGTACCTGACCTTGGTTGCGTTCCAGACGCACAGGGTTGGACTGCCGGTGGTGAAGGAGAGCGTGTACCCGACGCTGGCCCATGGATTTGACGAGAGCACACAGGCTTTCCTGAGAATGTTGCAAAACGGGCCGAAAGCAGCGTTGGATCTCAGGGACAGCTTGATGATTAGTCTCGTCGACGGAAAGGACGGGATGCGGTTGGAAGCCACTGGAAATTCGGCATTCGCCGGCAAACATGAATACTCGGAGGTTAGTAGGGAAGGGCAGGATGCAACGGAGACTCGTTTCTGTATGGGAGACGACGACCAAAGCTGTGGAAGAGCGAACGAAGGCCAGCTCAGGCGGGCGAAAAGCGCCCCCGAGACTTCTAGCAGGCCAGTGTAGGGGTAAATAACGATACTGGACAGCGAAGGCTTTTTTCTTTTCGTGTTATTAAGATTTGGAGCGGAGCTAAGCATACTTCTCGCCTTCCACATGATATTCATGCATGCAGTCGTTACAGGCAACTATACCCATGACCTTATAAACCGAGCTACGGAAACAGAGAGCATTCCTCCTTGGCACGGACTGGTTCACATATGCAGGACCTTGTACTACACAAGGTAGGCATAGTCTTTATTTTCAGTAGTAATATTCCCTTGGGTCGCGCCATACGTAGCAGACAAACCCTCGCTTATTTTATTTTCAAATGAGTTTAGAAGTGGCTCTACGAGCTATACTCGAGTTTCACTCCGTCAACGTTGACAACGTCCCACTCGCCGGTATCCGTGTTCATCGACAGGTTGGAGTGTATGATCTCACCTCGCTGTTGGTGACAGGCCTGGCGAGGTGGTTGTCGCTGAGATTGACGGTGAAGTTCGCCAAGGGAGGTCCACGAGTTCCTCGACGCGACGGTGGGGGTTCTTGAGAGCAGCGTTAGAGCCAGATACGAGACAAGGCAGTGATGGGGAGCGGTACCTACCGAAGAACTGGGCCGTGGCCTGCTCCGGGTCACCGCGATACGGAGATGTCCACTGTGGTAGCCCTCCTGTCACATCATTTCGCCGTTTCGCTTCACCATGCCTCGCGAATGGTCACCCGCGTCAGGCTCGATGGGCCCTCACTCGCTAGTCAACGAGACACTAATGCCCGCGAACCTAACACCAAGGGCGCCCTCGCCTGTTTCGGAAGCAATAGAATATAAAGAAGCCATTTACACCGCACACACACTGATACAAACGAAGTCCGCCTGCTGAGGAATGTTTCGGATAACGTTGGTGACCCCTCATTGGGCCACCCCCCTCTTTGGGCCACCCCAAAATTCCCACTCCGCAAAATAACCATTATATTCAACCTACTCTTCTACGCTTCTAGATGCAACTATAATACAGCTGCCACCCTCACTAGGTAATTCAGACCCGTCAGATTCGTCTGTACAGTCCGCAGGCGCACTAGCTTCTAATTGGGCCTGATATATCGCTTCAATATTAGCGAACTTCGAATTCGGGCTTAGTTTGACCTTCTTGCGTTTCCTGGACCTTCTAGCTTCAAGCTGGGCCTCTAGAGATTCAACCTTGCCTAAAGCAGTAGCTAATTAGGCGTCCTTCTCCTCAAATACCTTATAGACCTTCCGGAATAACAGGCGTTGAGTACTAGTAGTTTGATCTAGCTGGTTGGCTTGGGCTAGCTGATCCTTTAATTTAACAGCCTTCCTTGGTGTTGACCAAATGACTGCAGACGTATCAGAGGCCCAGTTTGGGATAGGCGCACTTCTAATAGCTCGTTCTGTTATTGAATTAACTGACTTTTCGGCTGGTTTGTTAGAGTTCTTAAGTAATAGAGGGCTTAATAGGGGCCTAGCTATAGATACTGGCTATAGACCTGTCGCTTTCTACCTGCTTCGAATATTCTGGCCAGTTAAACCAACCTAGCAAGCCTTCCTATAACAGGCTAAGAAGTTCTGCTTACTAACGACTGTAGAATCAGCCTATTGATCAAGGTATCCAAGCTGTTTTCTGTAGGCTGCCTTAAGGGGCCCAAAGACTGATTAGTCAAGGGGTTATAAGATATATAAGGAGTGTAGAGGTAAAAAGAGTAAAGATATATTATGCTAGAAGCAAAGATATATAAAGTCTGTTATTTCATAGCTGCCATGACTATCTAATATCAATAGCCTAGCCTCAGAAGGGTTAGCAGGCTGGGTAGCTGGGATAAAGACTTTCTGTAGCTATTCTACTGCAGTAGAATCAGTAGTCCAGCTATTTTCAGTTGCTGTGAATTGCCAGGACTTGTATAGAGATAGATCAAGAGGAAACTATTACTGTTAAACTGTTTTTCCTCGAAATATAACCAAGGGTGGAAGGGCCTTGCCAGCTGCTGAGATATACTTGATAAAGGAAGTCTAAGCTCGTGATCCAGGCTGACTTTTGCGTATTGCTGTTTTCTCTATACCCCTAAGGACCAGGCTATTAGATCCTTTGCCCTCTAGAATCCCAGATTTGTCTATATTATAACGGTTGGCTGGCTTGATATCCTTGATTATAGGGAGGTTGAGATACCTGAACCAACGCCTTATAACGTCAGTTAAGGCTCTATTGATGCGCTTTGAATTGATAGATCTGCTTTTTTGGACCTTAATAGACGGATTCCTTCTAAGGAAGGCTTAAACCTAGCGTTTCCTAAGCGGCTCAGTGTCACCCTAGGTGCGTAAGACTTGCTCAGCGAATTCCTTAAGCTGAGAATGCGTTAGTAGGAGCCCTAGGGCGGCCTGGGAAAGCACCTATTGAGACAGGTGATCCTCTTGTGTTGTAGAAAGCCTTTGGCGACTAGAGAAGGCCTCATTCTAAGGTTGGGTGCCATTAAGACGATGTTGGAGTGTACTCCTTGGGACGCCCTATTGGATTGCAGCCTTACGGAGGCTTTGGCTGTTTGCGATAGCGTCTAAGGCCTGATTAATGTCATCTTCAGTATATGGCTTTATTGTATACTAAAGAATATTCGTGGAAAGTATGAAGCTAATTAGGGTTGAATTGGTAGAGAAATTAGAAGCTATATAGAGAGGGTTGAAATAGCGGTGTGGAATTTTGGGGTGGCCCAAAGAGGGGGGTGGCCCAATGAGGGGTCACCAACGTTATTTCCGCTAAGCTGTCGAAAAGCTAACTACCCAATCGCGGTTGCGACGTTATTGCCTCCGTCCCATAAGGCCGTCTAGCCTGACGTGTTTCATGATACCACCGTTGACGAACTAGTCAATGGTAGCCTCGCTAACTGGCCTGCCAGTTCGACTGGTCTCCCGAAGCTTGCTTGTACCAGCCGGAGGGCTGATTGTTTTGGCCTTGAACGGCCTTGGCATCACCACGACCGGACGCGCGCGACGAAGTAAATCTTCACGACTCGGCAGATGGTTGGTTCCAAAGATCCAACCGCGACTAACGATGAGCCATGGTGCCGGCTTTTTCAGACGTGAAGCGGCACCTGCCCGTCGCTGCTCCCGGCGCTTAGAAACGGGGAGTTATGTCACAAGTAGTGATTACGCCTACTATCGTCACCCTCTCCAAATTAGAAGAAGAGTCAGGGAGTCCGTTTTTTCTTGACGGCCTAAAAGGACTAGTTTGAGGACGTTAACGTCTGCCATATTCATCACCTCTATGTGCTTATTTCTTCCTTAATCACCTTATCTGTATCAAGCTTACTATAATATGCAATATCCTATCGCTCCCGTAGCCTATCATTGCTGTTGCCTATATACTGTGACTCATACTTTCTCAAGCATACCCTTGCATTCTGTAAAAGTTGGTGAATGAATCGCTTCAACTCCTCTCCTTCCAGCGTACCGAAACACACATAGAATAACCAAATAACCTTGCTCATTCCTCCTGTTCAACACAATAATCACAGACATAATGTCAAATACAAACCAAGCCGAAATTCTCCCTCTGTCCCGCGCGTCCCATATCGCGTCTTGCTCGATTCACGACCCCAAGCGCCCAGAGATTGAGCTCGCCCAGGTCGAGCACCGGATTCGTTTGATCAACGCCTGGGGTGTCCAGCCCGGCAGCCACATCCTCGAGATTGGCTGTGGCCAGGGAACATGCACCGCCGTCCTCGCCGAAGCTGTGGGTCCCGACGGACACGTTGACGGCGTCGACCCCGCACCGGGTGACTACGGCGCGCCGTTCACACTGGACCAGGCCCAGGAGTTCCTGAGCGCGAGCGCCGTGGGAAGCCGAATATCCTGGCATCGGGACGACCCCACGCGGTTTTTGAGCAAAACCGAGGCAAAGTGGGACGCAGCTGTTTTGGCGCATAGCATCTGGTATTTTGCGGAACCGGATGTGCTGAACGGCATTCTGAAAGCGCTCAATGGAAGAGTCAGCAGGGTGTACGTGGCGGAGTATGCGCTACACGCTACAAAAGAGACGGCGGTTCCCCACGTCTTGTCCGCGATAACGAGGGCGACACTCGAGGCTCATAAGACGGAAAGCATCCAAAACATTCGCACTCTACTTAGTCCCGGTGAAATAAAGGAGATGGCGAAAACAATTGGCTGGTTGGTGGAAAAGGAAGAGACAATTGTTCCGGAGGAAGGGCTGCTGGATGGATACTGGGAGGCGAGCATGACAGGGTCTCCAATATTTCTCGACGAAGTCCAGGAACATATATCAGACGCTAGAGTAATTTCTTTATTGAGATCAGGGAGGGATGCGGTTATAGCCGCTGCTATGAGCATTAGGGGAATGGATAAGGTGACTACGATGGATGTTTGGGCCGTCGTTCTTTATATTAAGTGATAGATGATGGCCGGGAGATTCGGTGTCTAACCACTGTTTCTGCAACGTAATGTATTCTTCTTGTCTCTGGTTTTCCTTTTCTGCGGGTATGGAGCTACTCGGTAAGCATTGAATGCGGAGGTCTAATTGAATACAGACAACCATGTTTCTTTTCGGGGTCTATGTGATGAATCCTTTCCCGCGCGGAGACGCTTGCGATGCTAGTCTCTAGGCTACACATGAATAAGCTCAATCTCGAGTCGCATGTGAGTGTAGGAGTCTGCACAGTCTACTATAGAAGCGTATTTCACGGTTCTTGGCTGAGCTTTGTGGTCGTTGCAGGCCAGGCTGATAAGTATAAATATTTGCTGGCTTCCTGCAATGTATTAGTTATATCTGATGGCCGTGTAAGTTGTTTAGCTAGGTAGAGGCAGGCGGGTCTATATAGAAGCTCTACAATACGGAGCATTTGGCCACTCACGACTTGACTTACGGCGGTATTATGCATTAGCGAAAAACCATGTGGGCTTTATTGGGAGATGGAGACGGGGAAAGTTGTTAGACGTTGATCTTTAGGTGTTCTCCCGAGGGATGAGCGGGTCGAGCGGCGGAAGTAGTTGCATGGAGGGGGGTACGGCCTCTAACATGCGGAGTAGGTGTGAGCGTATATAGATGTTCCCGGCCTAGCTAGGTTCAAGAGAGCAATTTTACTTCCCTCCTTGAACACAAATGACGTGGCCCCGGTTCTCCAATATACCGAGACAGCAGAGGCCCGTCGCGTGGAATGGCGATTCTAAGCACCCAATATCTTTGGTGTACTGGCTGATCCTCGCAACCGGAAGTTCGAAATCTCAGCAGTTAACATAGCACAGGCGAAATTATGCTCCGACAGAGCAATTGTTCAATCCCAGACAGGAATTTTCTTTTTCTTTTTGTTTCTTTGGCTCAGAAAACTAGAAGCACGCCTTTGCCGTTTTCGCCTGGCACGTAGTTCCATATTCCGAGGTATTCGGGCCCGCTGAGCCCATGGGCGCGCAGACGATGCCGAGTCCGGCTTCCAGAGCTTTTTGCGGAAAACTACGTAACGAGGTTGTGAAGAATGACCTCTTTGGCATAACAGATGGGTGCCGTACGAACAAGGAGGAGTTACGCAAGGGCATATCCCGTATCAAGATCTGTTCAAGAAGGCCTCACTTCCGGTATGTCTTTCCTCCGTACGGACCCAGTCTACTAGTCCCGGGCATGAGCGCAAGTTGTTGGGGGACTCAGGTTGTGGAGCTCGGACATGATGTAAAAAATGGAGTTCACGCCTTCCTTAGTTCTGTGGAGGGGCAGCCAGTAGAGATCTCGAGAAGAGCGGCGGGCCATGTTCCAGATCCCACTAGACTCTTCGGCTAGGGCGTCAGGAAATATTTGTTGTAGAATCTGTGCTGGGGGTTGGAAGCAGGCGCGGTAAAGGGGCATAAGAGGATCGCTGGTTCCGTCCAGGACTTCTTTCTTGTAGAGCCTCTCCACCATTGCCTCATACTTTTGGGCACTTGTAATCGGAGCGTATGTGATTCATCACGGGAGATATGAGCGTAGGTAAATAACATATTCTGGTACAGGAACCCACATCGATACCAACCTTTTTATTTCTAACAAGATCGCGACGATATTCTAGAATCCCATCCTCTAATGCGGCTCGTAGCGCAGTTCTTCCAAGACTCCGTGAGGGCGGCGCGTTGCTTTCTGGTCCCAGGTGGAGAAGTTTTTCTACAGTAGTAACGTGACTCCCTTTGGCAGCTGGTTGTAATGCGCTCCTTCTGTTATATCACGTAACAGCAAAGGAACGCGTCGTGTTTCCACGGCTAGAGTGCATCAGATCGACCTGCACTCCCTAGCTGCGTAGCATGTCGACAACCTTATCTTTGCCTTGGCCACAGGCGAATTGCAATGCTCTTCCTGGCATAACAGCCCCATGACAGCCACATAGCCTTATATGCAGGCAGCCTGAAGCGCCGTCTGGGCATAGTAGCCTTGTGAGTCACCATTCACAGTCGACACAGCCGCCGCGGCGGGTTCTTCAACCTCCGATGCCCGTCCCGCTCTGGCTGTAGGTTGAAACGGGGTCCATTGGTTGTATGCTGCACCTATCGTTAGCAGTGGCCCACTGGACCTTTGCGCAGTCCCGGTATCTCCGGTGGCGTAGCCATCATCAAGATTCAACGATAGGACGCCGATGCAGAGCCCTTACTATCTGAGCCCGACGCAAGCGATGACTGTTTCAGCCAGAAGTATGTCGCCGTGGTAACTTCATTGAGTAATCTGAGACAGAGCCAAAGGAGAGGAAAGATACTGTGAAGCTCCCGGCTCATTGCCAGTGAGGATTTAGCGACTTCACAGATCCAAGGAGCTGTAGCCAGTGACCAGATAAACCACGGTGCATGATCAGACCGTCGAGGGGCGTACATGGTTCGATTTCTACTTACACTATATAAACAGTCCAGACGAATACCACGGGACGAATACCACAAGAAGGGCCGCGACAAGCACAGCAGTGTTGCCGTTCCAAATGCCGCCAGCTCGTCTTACCCCAAACTTGAATAATTAACCTCTTCGCAATCGGCCCGGTGCGAATCATGACTTCTTTCAGGATGGTAACCTGGAGACTAAGGTCGGCTAAATCATCCAAGCCCCACCGCTCGTCGGTTAAGCCAGTACAAACATGGGCAGATCGCCGGCTTCCGTACCATACTTGCGTTGGTTATGGGTTGGAATTTGACAAACAGCGACCCCCGCACTGCGGGGAATGGAGAATCCCCAACAGCTCATATGCCGACCTGCCGAATATGGTCAGCTATTCCGGGCTTGACATCAAGGGCGCCCGAAGACTCGGTTATAAGAGGTCACACTCTCGGCGTTTGCGGTGGCGGCTTATCCCCCTTGACTCGCGCCCACGTTCAAGAAGTGCTGAAACAATGATAGTATCTATATCTACAGTGTGGGGGCACGCTGTCCTCCTCGCCTCTCTCTCGGCTGCCCAGCAGATCTACGTGCCGACGGACGGGCCGGCCGCACGCGACAACTGCCCCGCCGAGCCGAAACAAAGCCAGCGGCCCGAGTACACCTTTACGCCGTACAAGTATGACGGCCTCACCGAGACAGTCCGTTATGCTACTTCTATCCCCAAGTCAACCGCAACGAGCACGTACGCGGACTCGCCTGAGGCCCTGACCTCCTTAGTGTCGTCCCTCTCATACTCGACATGGGGTTCGTGGGATCCGGAGGCGAGTTCCACGCCTACTGACACGGCGGACCCCTACGGTCAAGCGGCCTGGACGAACCTCTGGGAGCTTGCAAACCCTCCGAACTTCACCAAGGAGACCTCGTCACTCTTCAGCTCGACCGTCTCGCCTACACCCGTCCCATCCAGCGAGCTGGTGCTGCCGCCACGCGATTACTTCGGGCCCACGGACTGCTACAACTTCCCCGAGGGATTCCGATTCGGCGTAGCCAGCTCGGCGAGCCAAATCGAAGGCGCAACAGCGCAGGAGGGTAAAGCGCCGTCGCTCATGGACATCTTAACTCAGAGCGACAAGCCCAAGTCCTACGTTACAAATGAGCACTATTATTACTACAAGCAGGACATCGAGCGCGTCGCCGCCATGGGAGTCAAGTATTTCTCCTTCACTCTCGCGTGGACCCGAATCCTACCATTTGCGCTGCCAGGCACACCCGTCAACAGTGAGGCTATTGATCACTACAACGACGTCATCGACTTCATCATCGAGAAGGGGATGACGCCCGTGGTCACGCTCCTGCATTTTGACTCGCCGCTCCAGTTCTATGGGGATGATCTCGACTCCGCAATCAAGCCATATCCCAACGGCTTCGGCTATCAAAACGGTGGCTACCACAACGAGACTTTCCAGGATGCCTTCGTCAACTATGCCAAGGTGGCCATGAGTCACTATGCCGATCGCGTTCCTGTCTGGTTTACCTTCAATGAGCCGCTGCTGTACTCCGTCAACGCCAAAGCTATCGACAACGTGGTAAGGGCGCATGCTCGCGTGTACCACTTCTACAAGGAGGAGTTGAAGGGACAGGGCCAGGTATCTTTTAAGGTGAACAACAACTTTGGCGTCCCGCTCGACCCCAGTAGCAAGGCAGATGTGGCGGCAGCGGACCACTTCAACGAGTTCCAGATCGGCTCCTTCTGCAACCCCATATTCCTGGGCACCGACTACCCCGAGTCCCTCAAAGTGCACTGGCCGGATGACCTCCCGTCTCTTACGGAGGAAGATCTCGAGTACATCAATGGCACGGCCGACTTCCTGGGTATAGACCCTTACACTGCAACTGTTATATCGGCCCCTGTGCCTGGGGACTTGTCTAGCGTCGAGGAGTGCGCAGTCAATTCTTCCTCGCGATACCAGCCTTACTGTGCTATTGAAGGCCAGCAGACTGTCCATGGGTGGAACTACGGTTACCGCTCCCAGTCCTACGTCTACATCACCCCGACCTATCTGCGCGCCTACTTGAACTATCTGTACACGACGTGGCGCATGCCCATTGAGATCACCGAATTCGGATTCCCGGTCTACGGCGAAGCCAACAAAGACCTGCCCGACCAGCTTTTCGACACTCCGCGTAGTATCTACTACCTTAGCTACATGTCCGAGATTCTCAAGGCGATATGGGAGGACGGGGTTGAAGTCCTGGGTGCGTTCGCCTGGTCTTTTGCTGATAACTGGGAGTTTGGGTCGTTCGATGACCACTTTGGGATCCAAACTGTGAACCGGACGACGCAGGAGCGGAAGTATAAAAAGAGTTTTTTCGACCTTGTCGATTTCATGAAGGCCCGGGGAGTTGAATAACGGGACGATCGGGGTCGGGAAATAGCAGTCCCATAAATTAAAGAATAATTCGTTCAGACCGCACTCAGCACTAACAGAAGACTGGCTTATTAACAATCCAGACTATAATAGAAAAACTGTAGATAGAAAGCAATGCAACGCAGCATTAATACTGGGGAGGACATGTATGACGATGCGAAGGACGAACTCCTAACAATTGTATAAAAGCTCATGGATTGAAAATCATTGAATTCACTTTGTCCGCCGACATTGAAGGGCATACCTTTGGCGTTGGAGGGATTGTGTACAAGCGCTGATCCAAGAGATCAAATACAAGCATCAAAGAGCTGGAATAGGGCTTCTTAGCGGGTAGGGACGAAGTTAATGGCGTGATTCCACGGGAATTGAGTGCAATACATCGTCGAGAACTTGTGTCGGCAAAGATTGCTCAAGATAAGTCTGTGCTCCAAGCACCAGCAATTAGTTGCCTTCTGAGATAGATTCCGGCTGGGGATGCACGTTTCCATTTTATATTATCAAGTAGTTCCTATGTGTGTGGAGTTATTTGGTTGTTTGGAAGAGACCTGACGGCTATGAAACGAGAGTGTTCCAGGGGGGTTCTGCCCTCTGCATTGTTGGCGGTCCCTAGAACATATTAGTGAGTTTAGCCCCGACCTAGCTTCTGCGTTCAAGGTTTACAAGCAACAAGTCGTAAGGACACTAGTAGATGGACATATAAGGCAATTTCCAGATATATGTTGAGTAATACAGACCCTTCAACACCACAACAGGGAAAGATTTTCTAAACAGTTATCCATCTCGCCATCCAAGTTTCAACAACCTCCTTAGCTTCATCGACCAGCCCTAGCTCCAGCAGGAGCTGCGTCGTCCCTCGCACAGCGGACTCCAGCGCGGAAAAAATCCATGCGTGAGTGATGCTTGTGTGCTCTCCCACGAAGACTGTATTATACTCGGTAGCGTGGTACGCGGGGATGAAGAGCTCCTGCTGCCCCACTGTCGGGCTCGCCCACGCGCCTGCCTGGTGCTCGTCCACCTCCCAGCACTGCCTCTCAAAGACGCCCGTGAACTGTTCGTCAGCGATCTCCCCGTGTGCCTCCACCATGGCGCGCTGCACCATCGCTACATGGTCCTCGTCGCTCAGCGCGGCTACGGAGCGGGCCATGGTTCCAGAGACGTAGGAGCCGAGGATGACGCCCGGGCCCGAAGCGTTGATGTTGTAAGAGGGGTAGCAGATGGAGCCTATGCCAGGAATGTCGACGGAGCCGCACCCGCCGAGGATGGGGTTTTCCTGGTGCTCCCAGAAGCGCGTCTTGTAGTGGAGGGCGACCTTGCAGGACTGGGCGTAATTGAGAGTGGAGATAGCCCGTGAGAGGAGGCTTGAGTAGGATGGGGTCCTCCACAGTCGGACCTTGGAGAAAGGCACAGCGACAACGGCGTAGTCGTATTCCTCGCTCTGTGGAACGGCCGCGTCTAGTCCATCATCCTCCCTCCACTGGACGGAAACCTTAGAAGTGGCGTTGTCGTAGGAGAGGCCGTCGATCTTGCGCCCGTAGGTGATCTTGTCCTGGACGTGGGGTCCGAAGGCCTGTGGCAGGGAGTTGAGGCCCCTGTCGATCGTGCGCCACGTCGTCGCGCCGAAGTAGGTGTTGTCGTACCACTCCCCCCACATCGGGGAGTTACCCGATCCAGAGAGGAAGTCGACCATGTCGGCATCGAGGCCGAGGCCGTAACGCAGATAGGCCGTCTCGGACCAATGGAATAGTCCTCGGTCGATGGCCTCGCGATGTGCCTTAAAGATATTCGTGGAGACGTTGCGCATCCTCTCCGGCGTGAGGCCTACGAGCTCATCCACAGCCTCTTCTGCCTCCTCCACGCCATCCGGGCTCGGCGTCGTGTTTCCGAGGGAAGGGTCCGCGGCAATCTGCGCGCTGGAGGGGATCTTACCGTTTGGTAGGCGGCGGCCGCCGGAGTCCGCCGGGGTATTAGGGCTAGACTGTGTCCAGGGAATGAACTTGACGGCCAGGTCGGGGTCGTTGCCGTTCATCTCGTTTAGGACGTCGGCTAGCTGGAAGACCATCTTATGGTCCTGGATGTCTAGTGTCTCGTTCGTGTCGGAGTAGCGCACGGAAACTGGGAACCTCATGGGCCCCATCTCCTGGTACTGGTAGTCCGAGGGTCCCGTACCGTTTAGATACTTAGTGCGGACTCGTCCACCAAGACGCTCCGTCGACTCGATTATGTGCCAATTATGAAGCCCCACCGAGGACAAAAGAAGGCTAGTCATGAGACCAGCCATGCCGGCTCCAATAATAGCGATGCTCTTTTCCTTGGCCTGGGCTGCATCGACGGTGGGCTCTCTTGCTGAGGACTCTAGATACTTCACGCCGTCGAACCAGAGACCATTAGAGTCTCCTACCTCCTGCAGGCTCTCCCGACGCTTCAGGGGCTCAGATAGGCTAACGGGCTCAGAGCGGCCCAGTAGATGGGATCCGGAGTATGCATGGAGGCATCCGTGCTGGGCCGTATCTGCGGGTACAGACCATACTAGACGGTCAGGGATTGCATCTCCCCTGTCGAGGAAGAACGAGGCTATCTGGTGGTGGCTCTGGCTGATATCGCTCGAGATGCAGTCCCCGTAGACTATCTCGACTTGGCCTTGGGGACGCTTGTTCTCTCCGTAGGTGATGTGAACGTTATGCGCAGACCCACTTGACAGGCCGTCGGGAACATGGAAGAAGATGCCTTCTTCGGACGTAGTTGGGGCGGGAACGGCCAGAGACGTGCCCGCAAGGAAAGAGAAAAGAATACTTGACAGCTTGAAATTCGCCATGTCTGGAGATCTCCCTGCTGAAAGAAGAACTAAAGAGAGCTGAGAAGACGATAGTGACTTCTCTCCATAGCTGTGAAGTTAGCGCTTTGCGGCGCTTTTATATGTTAGAGAGCGATACCATGTCTCACGCTCTCTCCTCCATCGTACCCATCGTATCGGCTTGCATGACTGGGAGGCACGGACTGAGGCGGTGCTGGTCTAGTCTTGACAGAATTTTTCCTCCCCTTCGCATAAAATACGGCGATAAGGCCGTAAGTCTTTATCGGCTTTGAGTTCCACACTACAATACGTTGTGGCCCCATGGAGTCAACATCTCTTGTCCTTATCACACTCCCCGGACCCGTCGGAGGTCCGGAGCAGGGCTGTCTAAGGCTGGGGTCGGTATAATAATGCATAAAATAAAAACGCTGCAGCAACGGCTCGGAACGTGTGCTGAAAATAGATTGTGCATTACGTATTGAATTCTAGATTATTGGTCTGTTCCGAGAGGATCCCAAAGAAGATATTAGACGCGGAACGCCTCGCTGGGACCACTTCTCCCCACATATCTACCGGCCGGAGATAGCCCCGCGTCAGAGATAGCCACGAGGGTTGGTCGCAAAGTGGGGATCCCTGCATCGCAACATGTCAAGCATGCAAGAGCACGCCCTCCTCCACCTCCGGTCCTCCCTATCTCGCGTGGACTTTTGTATTCAAGAGAGAAAGCCCCGCCCTCTTACCGACAGTTCGGGAGCAGAGCACGAATCAGAAGAAGACCCATGCATGCCATGCGCAGATCTTGGAGGGCGCTTGTCTTCATTTGGAATGTGGGTGGGGCTTCGTTGGAGTTGCGGCGATAGTGGTGAACCTTCTTATCATCGCAGGCCTGCTCCCCGCATTCGCAACCCAGCGATCTCGGAGACCCTTAGCATTTCTTGTTTCCCTTATCAGCTATTTCTTTCACTAGTACGGGCTGGCTACCTTTGGAAGTTACGAATGTGGGATTGGAAATCCATTGTGACGGACTTATCGCGTTATCATATTCATTGCTGCATGGTAAAGTGGCTGGAGATGAAGCAATGATATCCATTTCCGTTCTGTAGTTCGATCTTGGCGGTTCGTAACCGGGGGAAGCACTAGTAGTGATCCCGTAGACGAGCGTATGCCAGAGCATATAAGGGACGCCAGCGATAACTTTGCTTCCAAGGACAGTCCCGATTTCTCCCCACGTTCACTGTTGAATTCCCGGCCAGTTTAGCACTTCGCCTATTTACTCTATTATACGAAACAGCCGCTGGAAAACCGCTACAAACGGCAGTCATGGTTGTGCTAAATTCATGCTCTTTTCTCCTTATGACCCTGGGGTTTGTCGCTGCGGCCCCATCTCCTGTCCAACACCTGGGCAACGTGGGGCCCATCCTATGTAAGGGGTGTTCAAGAACTTCAATACTAAATGCGAGATTCCGCACCACTCACTGCAGGCGCTAATTTCTCGATATATCAGCTGGGGGGGTAGCCACCGAGGACTTGGTATTCGTCAGCGGAACCACTCCGTCCATCAACGGGACCATCCCGCAAGGCATTGAAGCACAAACAGTAGGTTTCAGCCCGTATATATCCAAGGTAAATAGAAAGTTTTATACTAATAGAACTTGTCTCTAAAGACCGTTGTGATTGAGAACATTGCAGCGATCCTCGAGGAGGCTGGCACGTCGTGGGAGAATGTTCTAAAGACAACCGTGTACCTCGCGTCCATGGACGACTATTCGGCCATGAACGACGTATATGGAAATTTACTACCTAACCCTAAGCCGGCCCGGACCACCATCCAAGCTGGGAAGCTACCGGGTGATTTCTTGATCGAGATTGAGGCTGTTGCCGCACTACCGAGCTGTTAGTACGGTATTGTGTGGTTTTTGTTTCGTGGTGGGGAGCGCTGCTATATATGATTCGCCCAGTACCTAGGAAGCACAGAATGCCATTATTGCACAAGCGGTAGCTAGAGACTGACTGCCGCCCCGATGTCAAGCCTTAGGCTCCCAGGGGTAGCATAGGAAGGTCTCAACCATAGGATTATGGCGTTTTGGAGCAGGAAATTTTCATTTCGTATCAACAGTACGTCCAAGCAACACAAGCACGGCCCACACACTTGCGTTGTGGGTGTGCAAAGAACGCAATGCTCCAGTGTCGAAACATGAATAAAATCTATTTACTCACTTCCGACCTTGTCTATGATATTAACGACGAATACTACCATTCGGCCGTAATACTACTTGGGTATAGGTCAAGGATGATAGCAATATCTAGCTTCGAGGATTGGGCCCGCTCTAACTCCTGCTCCTTGGCTCTCGAATGCTCTCAAATTGTGTAAAATTGTAGGGTACTATGTTAACCTCGATCGAAGTTGGCCGACGCAAAGTAACTGCATACAAGATCCGATCCAGACACGCGGCGGATTTGGTTGCGGCCCGCACTACCGGGATATCACATGACCTACAGCTGGTTTCGGCTGCGCAAAAAAATAGCTTTACCCATAATCTGCTGACTCAGCATCTCGAGCTCCAACCGAGCTTGTGACGACACTGAGGTCCCATCGTACCACCAACAACTTACGTCCTCCCGTCCACCCGACTCTTGGAACAAACACCCCTGGATTCGCTCACAATGGCATCAATTGCTCGCTCTCTCAAGGCCGTGAGGCCCACCACATTCCCCAAGGTCCTCCCCGCGAGGACCGCCTCCTTCGCTGCCACGCGCTCCTTCTCGAGCTCCCGAATTGGTACGCAATGGCCTCAGCTAGGCCCCCCAGCAACCCCGCTTCCCTCCTACCCCGGAGTCCTACCCGGAGCTAACTAGCCGTTGCACGTAACAGCCCTCGAGAAGCGCTACACGAAGGACCACGAGTGGATCGACATCAACCCGCAGAAGAAGACGGGCGTGGTCGGCATCTCCGAGTACGCCGCCGAACAGTTGGGCGACGTGGTCTACGTCGAGCTCCCCGAGACGGAGGGCTGGATCGAGAAGGGCGATGCCATCGGCGCTGTCGAGTCGGTCAAGTCCGCGAGCGACATCAACTCGCCTGTGCGCTGCAAGATCACGCAAGTGAATACCGCGCTGGAGGAGAAGCCGAGCATCATCAACCGCGTGCCGGAAGACGACTCCGCGGGCGGCGGGTGGCTAGCCAAGGTGGAGGTTGATGAGGATGGGGTGAGGGAGTTTGAGGGTCTGATGGACGCTGAGGCTTATACGGCGTTCACAAAGGAGGCGGAGGATAGCTAAAGGTTTTGGAGGATTCGGTAGGGTTAAAACTTAGGTATGGACGAGCTGTGCGGAAGGGAGTCGCGTAACACGCCCTTGCCCTATAAATTTCTGAGGTGCCATTGTTGGGAGCATCGTGCTGACGTTAGACTACGCAGATTACTCCACATTCAACAGCGGAGAGTACATAGGGGTCGTCTCATTTTTCTCTTTTGGGTTTCTTTAGACTGGATGTACGCATCCCCAGGGCTGAATTACATCCCTGTCTGTGTCCGCAGACTTCTCACCCACAAGGCTCCTCAATCCCCTGATAGCTGTTCACCTGAGACATCGTCTCCCATGTCCTGTTCATGTACTCGTCCTTGTTCCCGTCAGGCCAGTGTCCCCGGTGTCGATCTTGTTTTAGTTAGCGACGACTGTGCCCTCTACGGCCCTGTGGACGCCTAGCCGCGTCGCCCCAGTTCCCTGACCGAGAGAGGGCCCACCGTCCCCTGTCAGACCCCGATGAGGCAGGACGGAGGTTGCGGTTGCATCCGTCCTCGTATCAGCATCCCCCGATCTCTCCTCGGAGCAAGGATACCCGCTCTGTTGCGCAACTTTCCTATTTCCGTTTGACATGTCTCACAGCAGATACCATTCTGGGATGGTGTCACCAGGCCACCTTGTCCCTTTTCGGCAGAGACTCATCAAGAATCCTACCAGCACGGCGTTGTCATGGGCGGGGAAGGTGAGGCTCCACTTGTGTTCCTGTGTCTTGGCGTGTCCTTGGTTTTCTTCCCGTGGCGGGGTGTCACGATATTCTCCGGCCTTCCAACCTTCGGGACTTCTGTCGGTCTATTGGAGGAGTTTGCTTGGCCCTGTTTGGACCGATGGCTCGCGATTTGTGCGCGGGCGACTCGTCATACGCCGGGCAAAGATGAGATGAAGGTGTCGTCACCGGGGCTTGAGCGCTCCTCACTGTCACATCTCGGAAGATGGAGTCGTGTCAGGTTGGGAGGAAGGTGAGGAGTGACTACGCAGCTAACAGGCGGCGGATGCCTCCAGACATCGAGTTTTAGTCCGAGACCGAACTCATGGGTCCTCCAGTTCGATCGCTTCGATCACATCTCGCATTACGCGAGGCTACTCCTCGGCGCCGGCCTTCCGACGAGGCCTCTGCCCAGTCCAAGCCCAGCAAATGTGATAACGCACCAGCCCCTCTCCTCAGCCCAGACGTTGCCATGGAGCTGCGTGTCGCCCCAGGCTCCTCATGTTGGATAGCGTCGTGGGACGATTACGACGACTCCTGGTCAGGTTATGAGCAAGCACTCCTTCGTGAACCCCCTGGCTCTCTGTGATGCCCCTCGGGGCGAGCAATCACGGCTAACTCCACGCTTTACTCCGACGACGTCTTCTGTCTATAAGAGGCGGGGCGCTGATGCTACCTCAGTGGCCCTCCCCTCCCCCTCCCCCTGGGCTACTCAACTTTGAGTCTTTCCCCTATTCTATTCCATACACACTTCTATCACTTGCGACCTCACCTTTCTTGTAGCCAGAGGTGGTGTTCAGTTACTACGATGAATAGACGAGTGGTCCTTCTGGGCATCGCGCTCCTGGCGGGCCATGCGTCCTCACGGGCGTGCGCAGCCGACACTGACGCGCGCCAGACGGACGTCTCGACTCCACCTGATGCTAATACCGACTCGGGGTCTGTGCCCCAGCTAAGCGGATCGGGTATCGAGTCGCTGACCGGGGCTGTGCCTGCACCAACTGATATCGAGTTGGGCACTGGGATTGTATCTGCTAGTGACGCTGTCGAATCGGAGGATGTTTCCGCGCCTGCGGGTGGAAACGCCGAGACAGAGGCAATCCCGGAACCAACTACCGCCGCTGCCGGCTTGGAGCCTATCCCCTCAGGTGTCCAATCGAGCCCCGCCCCTGCAGCTACCGGTATCGGCAACGAGACCAGCTCCGCCCCGTCCCCTACTGGTGCTGCCTCCAAGACGGGCTCCGAGCCGACACCCTCCGAGACGGGGGACGGGGCCATCTTGAATCTCCCGCTCCCGTGGGCTTCCGAGCTCCCCGGATTTGGCGGCGGTGAAGAGGCGCATCAGAAAACTGCAGCCTCAAGTCCTAGCGAGAAGTCGCGACGGGGTATCCCCGACGAAGCGATCCACGCTGACAATTTTGACGGGGGGTTCGCGGAGCTTCCCCTGAGTGGAAGCGACTACAAGGCCACTAGGACTCGCGACAAGGGCAACAGCCGCGTTAGGCGAGGGACTCACCATGGAATGAGGTCGGATGAGGTCGAGGATCCCGTACAGAGCGATACAGGTTCGGCTGGCCACGGTGATGCGGATGGTGGATGGGGCGGTCCAGGAGATCTTTCCATCCCGAGTCTTAGCGAAGTGCTCGACATTTTGTGGCACTTGCTTGGGTACGGCGACGGTGGCGCCGGAGGCGACTCTGGGGATGGTGGCGGTTCGTCCCTCCCACCGGCAGCCCGTCGGCGGGAAGCTGCTAGCGCGAACGCCAACGCAGACGGCCTGGAACTCCCGACCATGAGCGACCTTGGCGAGGCGGCTGACGAGATGACGGAAACTGTGTCCGAGAAGGGGCAGGAGGCAATGGACTCGCTGAAGGACCTTGTGGAAAAATTCGTGGAAGCAGTCAAGAACGGGATGGGCGGTAGCCGGAAGAGGGGTGTGGCCGCTCCCGAAGCCCGCCGTACCGTCTTCAAGAAGATTCTCGAACTCTATCTCGTCCGTGGAGGGAGCGGACGGAATCACCCCACCAGTTCCAGGCGGAGTTCGCCCGACCAGCAACTGCAGAGCGGCCAGGGCCCGATTAGCGATATCGCAGACGCGATTTGGGACGATATTGGGGACTCTGCGGCGAGCCTTTCCGGCGTTTTTGACGAATCTGGGGATGCTCTTGAGTACGGCGCGTCCTCCAACGAGCCCGACGACGGAAGGAACAGCGGTGCTGATGGCCAGGAAGGCTCCGAGTCTGGGCCAACGGGTGGGATGTCTTCGCGCTTTACTTCGGGGCTCACCACTCAGGTTTCTGGGATGGTGCAAAGAATTGTTGACTGCGCGAAGGATGGGACTCACGGTTCCAAAAATAGGGTGGACGTGTTCCTGGAATGCGTCGAGGCCCCGACAGGGATCCATCCACGAAAGATCCCAGTCATGGATAGTCTCATCTGCGCGGCCGGCAACTTCCTCGGGTGTTCTAGCAATGAATATGGGCGTGGTCATGAAGTAGATGAGGGCGTCCAGGATACGCCTCGAGGTGAAGGCAACAACACTCCCACGAGAAGTCAAAGAGCTGAATTGGGGGAGATCCTCTCGCACTTGGATAACACAAGATCAAATCCCCCAGGCCGACTAGTCACGCGCCAGGACCCCCCATCGGGCGACCAAATGTACAAGCTCATATGCATCGTCTTCGACATGATGGCTGGCTGCGACCAGGGCGGCGACAGCGGGGAAAGCCCTTCGCCGGTTCCAACGAGCGGGGTTAGCCCGCCCAACTCCCAGCCGACACCGGAGCTGCATGTCAGATACGCTTCGCCCGTACGTAGACAGGACGGCGACTCCATGGCGGACCTCGCTGACGAGGCTATGAACGTGTATAACTGCTTCGAAAGCGGGTTCGGCCGGAAACCCGGGTCAGAGTGTGACATGGGAAAACTTGAGAAGACAATGCAGCGGATTCTTGATGGGATTGGGATGGGGGGTGGCGGTGAGGGTGAGGGTGAAGGTGAGGGCGAGGGTGGGGATGGGGGTGAGGGGAGAATGAGGCTCGTCGTCCAGGACGCCATACAATCTCACCGGCCCAGCGCTTTCACGACTGCCCTCAACCAGTTCTTCAATGACTCCAAGGGCTGTGTAGAGGCGCCTGTTGACCCGGATAACGCGAGCAGTACCAGTGTCTCTCAGGACTGCGATGTTACGACATGGGTTGACAGCCTCCGCCATGTGATCACGGAGCTTGAAAACGCTATAAAGGCGGACGGGCAGAAACATAACTTGCAAAAGAGGGTTCCACAGACTGAGCTTCTGAGTGACGTTGGTCCTGGGCCGAGCGAGACGGGAGATGACCTTGGGAGCATTGGCCCCGACGAGCCTAGCCCTTCTGCTGGTCCTTGGCCGTCCGAATCTGAGTCTACGGATGCCGTGGGCAACGGTCGTGGTGGTGATGAGGAAGAAGAAGAAGAAGAAGAAGAAGAAGAAGAAGAAGAAGAGGAAGACGACAAGGGTAGCTCGGGTCATGGTGATCCGTGTGACGATGAGGATGATTGGGGCGATGATTATGGCGATTCGTGGGATGATGAGGACGAAGATGATGGTGAGGAAGAGGAAGGTGGCGGGGAGGAAGACGAAGATGATGGTGGGGGCCACGATGGTGGTAAGGAGGGTGAAGATGGTGGTAAGGAGGGTGAAGATGGTGGTAAGGAGGGTGAAGATGGTGGTAAGGAGGGTGAAGATGGTGGTAAGGAGGGTGAAGATGGTGGTAAGGAGGGTGAAGATGGTGGTGAGGAGGACGGAGATGGTGGTGGGGGGCGCGAAGATGGTGGCGAGGAGGACCAAGACAACGCGGATAAAGGCGGCGTGGAAGACCAGGTCACGAACAGCCCCCAGCAGAGCGAAGACGCCACGCTCATTTCTAAATCTTCGGATAGTCCCGGGGAGACCCCTGAGCCCAATATCCCGCAGTTCACACACGTCCCCCAAGAGACTGGAAGCGAGCCCACGATTCCTCAGTTCACGGACAGTCCGCAGGAAACCGGCTCCGAACCCAACATCTCGCAATTAACGGACATACCCGCCTCGTCCGATGTCGCCGTGTCCTCGCGCCTTCCAGACTTCACCGATGCGCCGCAGATGACAGACTCAGCTACTAACCCCTCGTCCCCTCCGGCTACCGCATTCTCTCGAGCTTCGGACTCTGGAGAGCCCGCATCGGAACTCGAGTCTGAAATTTCCGGGTTCACTATTGTTACACCGCATGCGCAGTCGAGTATGGAGTCAGGTCTTCCAGTCTCAGATATCCCTGCAGGAACGGAGGCGCCGACCATCCCGTCATTCTCGGACCTGCCTGAGTTCTCGAACATCCCTCGTCTCTCCCACCTCCCTGATGCGTCCGAGGTACTGCCGTCGAACGCACCCACTATCCCTTCGTTCTCGGATCTGCCTGAGTTCTCCAATATACCAGCACAGTCCGACCTTCCTAACCTCTCGGACGTGGTACCCTCAGAGGCGACGACGATCCCCTCGTTGTCTAAAATCCCTGGCCCCTCGGATGTCGTTAAACTTTCGGACGTGCTACCCACAGAGATCCCGAGCATGCCATCCTTCTCGGATCTCCCAGGCGTATCAGAGCTCCCCAACCTTTCAGATGAGCTGCCCACAGATTTGCCATCGATACCATCGCTCTCAGACATACCAGGCGTCTCGGAACTCCCCAACCCCTCGGATGTATTGCCTTCGGATCTGCCGAGCATTCCTTCGTTCACAAATCTGCCGGGCCCGTCGAACGTCCCCGGTCCCTCGGACGTGCTACCCACAGGTCTGCCATCCATTCCTTCCTTCAGCGACCTGCCAGGTCCCTCGGAACTACCCAACCTTTCGGAGCTGGTACCCACTGAGCTGCCAAGCATCCCGTCGTTTTCAAATCTCCCAGGCGCCTCTGATGAACCTAAAATCTCGGACCTGCTTCCCTCTGATATGCCGAGCATGCCATCTCCCTCAGACCTCCCAGGATTTTCCGATCTCCCTAGCGGCCTGTCTAAGCTGATACCAACAGAAGTACCTACCATACCGTCCTTCTCCGACCTCCCGGAGTTCTCAAACATACCAGGCGTCTCGGACCTTCCTGCACCGTCTGATGTGCTGCCATCTAATGCGCCTACTATCCCCTCATTCTCAGATCTACCTGAGTTCTCCAATATCCCAGGGCCGTCTGAGCTACCGGGTGGGACCAACTTGCCGAGCGTACCGTCCTTTACAGAAATCCCCGCCCCGTCAGATCTTCCGGGCATGTCTGACATACCAAGCCCCCCATCCTTCAGTGACATCCTAGAGTTCACCGACCTTCCTGGGGCAACCGCGGAGCCAGATATCCCGCAGTTCTCAGACATACCAATCCCGAGCGCCTCGGATAGTTCTGGTGGTACGGCTATTCCGAACTTTACGCCCGCCCCAGGCGTTCCTGACGAATCAGACCTCCCAGACCAGTCGAATTCCCCGGGAATGACAGACCTGCCTGGTTTCAGCGACGTCCCTCAGATCCCAGGACTGAGCTCTGTGGTGGGTGGGAGCAGTGGGATGGGTCCAGGACCCACAGATCTCCCTCCAGCGCCCACTCCCGCTGCACCGGCACCCACGGGCCTTGTGGACTTCAACACGGGCATCACAAAGATGCTCGTTTCAGAGTCCGGAGACTCCAGTGGTGAGGGTGAAGAGACGGCCGCGGAGGCTGCTGACGACTTCGTCAGTCATACTGGAGACGTCCTTGAGGAGACGGGCGCAACTGCAATTGGATCCGAGACTGGCGTGTCCGAGACAGCTGTGGCGAGCGAGATCACGCTATTTGCTGCCTCAGAGACGGCCGCTACTGATATCCTCACATCTGGCGCGCCTACTGATGTCCTTGGGGCCTCAGGGACCGGAGGCGCGCCAGAAATCCCCAGTCTAACGGGTTTACCTGAGACAGGCGTGCTCATTACAGACACAGCGGCGTCAGATATCTTCATGCCAAATACTAGTGCCTCGGCCGTGCAGCCCACTGGTTCCGAAGAGGCTACAGATGCCCTAGAGACTGGTACAGGAGATTCGGATGTCCTCCCCACGAGTGCTGCCAGCGCGAGTGGCGCCGGCTGGTGGCCATGGGGTGGCGATGAATCAGGGGGCGCTTCTGAAGCCCCCGCAGCGACTAGCCATACCCTAGGTCTTAGAGGCTTTGCTGTCACTACCGGTGCACCCATTGACTCCGCCTCCGAAGGGGCCGAGCCAACCGGGCCCCCTATGGAAAGCGAGAGTGGCGCCGCGCAAGAATCTGGCACGGCCGAAGAGTCTGGTGGCGCTGATGCGGACGACGGCAGTGACTGGTGGCCGTGGGAAGGCGATGCATCGACTGCCGCGAGTGAGATTGTACCCGGCGTCCTTGACTCCACCAGCGCGGCTGGTATATCAGAGACGGCTGCCTCTGAAGGGGCCGAGGTCACAAGCGCCCCTTTGGAATTTAGCGCTAGAGTGAGCAGAGAAGAAACTGGGGCTTCTGGGGCAGGGGTTACGAGCGCGCCCGTGGATGTGAGCGCCTCCGGGACAGCTGCCTCTGGAACAGACCTCACGAACGACCCCCTTGACTTAAGCGCAGCACTGAGCGGAGAGGAGACTGGCGCATCAGATGTGGGACCCACCGACATTTCCAACGTTATGGAAGCAACCGACACGGCTGCTTCTGGGGTAGTAACCATCAGCGACGTGTCCGAGATCTTCGACCTCACCAGCGCGACGGATATCTCGGAGGAGACTGCCGTGTCCGAAATCTTTTGGAGTGAGACCGGATCCGAGATGGCCGACCTCACAAGCGCTACGGACGTCCTGGAAAGTGCCTCCGGTGTTCTAGCCAGTGAGACGGGTGCGCCATCGGAGGCGGAGCTTACCAGCGTAGCAGACGAGACTGGAATTTCCGACGTGCTTCAAACTACCGGGTCCGCCTCGGAAGCCCTCACCAGCGTAGAACTCGAGACTGGGATGTCAGGAGGGCTAGAGGCCACAGAGGCTGCTGCCTCTGAGCTGGGCCTGACCAGCGCTACGGGTGCCCTTGAGACAGGGCTGTCTGAGGTTGGTGCCAGCGCTACCGACGTCTTCGAGACGGGACTATCTGAGAGTGTGGCCAGCGCAGCCCCCACATCGGGCTTCCTCAGCATGACCGGCGCAACAGTTTTGGATACAGACGGCACCGACATCCTCGCCAGCGAAACGGCCACCTCGGCGACGGATTCCGGCATCCTAGATGTCACAGCAAGCCCGGAAGCTCCCGCCTCTGAGGTGACGGAGGAGAGTAACTGGTCCACGGAGATGATCTCCATCCTCCCCATCTCCCTTCCGGGCTCGGGCGAGGATATGACGGTAGAGCCGAAGGTCCAGCCGCCGTCGGCGTTCCCGCGGGTGTCGCACGACCCCAGCTTCGCAACGCACGCTGCGGGGGAGACTCCTGCGGTTCAGCGCCGGGATTTGGACGAGGATGTGTTGGAATCGAGGGATACGAGGGCTCGAGGGTCTTCGAAGGAGGATCTTAGTGGGCCTAAGTGCGATTGCGGGCACACCTACTGCGCGCGCAACATCGCTGACAAGTTAGGTGTGTGGAAATCCTCCGTAGCCACTCGTCTCTTGATCAGTAGGGACTAACAACGAAGTAGGGATCGAAATGTTGGAGTTAGAACAGGGCCTCCTCACCCCGCGCCAAAGCAGCAAAGAGCTCCGCTCGGACTCAAAACCCCACCTCGAAAAGGCCCTCCTGATCTGCGTCTGCGGAGACGAGCACGAGGAGGACGGCGGCGGCTGGGACAGCTCTGGTGAAAATTCCGCGACGCCCTCGCCCACAGGCCCTCGCAGGCTAGGAGCCAGGAACGACGACCGCCACCTTGAGATCCTCTGCACCTGCGATGATTGCGTGACAGCAGAGGGGCGGCAGGATATGTGCGAGGCGACGTGCCACCAGCCGATTGATGACGACGATGACGACGATGAGGATAAAGGAAAGGGTGGGAGTGGCAGCGGGAGTAGCTCCAACGGGGGAGCGCCGAAGCTGAAGCAGACTGAGACCGGCGGAGATGGCCGGGGATGGTGGGGTTGGGGTGATGGAGGTGGTGGATGGAAGATCCTCGCCTGAGGTGCTCTCTTCAGAGCGTCTCAATGATTGTTGGGAAGGCTGGTGGTAATGAACACGAGAAATAAAAGCGATGGTAGGAGAATGTTCGAATTTCCTAACTGACAGGATACAAGTCGTCGTTATTTCCTATGGAGTTTTCCTGTCTCTGGATATTCTTTATAGGCCCCGTATAACCACGTCGCTCGTTCGGGGTTGATTAGTTATTTTGTGTATTGGGAGTCTACTATCGAGATTGTGGATTTAATAGGCCTGTGGCTTTCTCTATTCGTCCTGCTTGCCGTGACATCAAATTCGGTGCCGAAGGCAGCATGTCGCGAAGTCACTCTCATGTGAAGTTGTGAAGATTTTAGTCAGCCACCATCGCATCGTCGGCAAATGCCTCGGACACGTGGATTCTGCATCCTCCATCGCCTCCGCCCGGAATAGTATGAAGCCCACCTGCACCCGTCGTTACACCTCTCCCATCTGACGTTGTGGAACCCATCAGCCATTCGTCCCGTGATACCACGCTTTGGGATCCCCACCAAGCCAGGGCCCTCAGAACTGAACCCCACATCACCACTCCTCAGCCGCACTCCCATCTCTCCGCCTCCCGTTTCGGCTCAGCGCGATGGCCTCGATAAACGATCTCGCGGCGGCGGCCATCGCTACGTCGTCGACGACGGGAGGGACGCACGGAAGGGGAGCCCTGGTGGCGCTGGAGGGACTAGACCGCAGTGGGAAGACAACACAGGTGAAGCTACTGGAGCAGCGCTTTGTGGAAGCGGGAAGGAAGGTCAAGGTTATGCGCTTTCCCGGTGGGTTTCCCAGAGTCCCTATTTAACCCCTCGCCCCCCCGAAGATGAGAGGATCTCATCCCATGCGCGTGTTTTGCCGATTGGGCGTTTGGGGGAGCTACGGGCATCGCTAACACGAACAGACCGCACGACCCACATCGGGCAGATGATAGACGCCTACCTCAAGTCCTCCCTCGAGATGGACGACCATGCAATCCATCTCCTTTTCAGCGCCAACCGCTGGGAAGCCGCGTACGCTCCTCATCCGTTCCCCTTTCGTCATACCCTCCCCAACTAACACAACCCCCCGCTCCCCAAGCAAAACTATCCACACCCTGCTCGCCTCCGGCACTACAATCCTCTGCGACCGCTACTACCACAGTGGCATAGTCTACTCCGCCGCGAAGCAGAACCCCTCTCTCCCCCTCTCCTGGGCCCGCTCCCCGGAAATCGGCCTCCCGCGCCCGGACATTGTCCTCTTCCTGGACCTCGAGGAGGCCGTCGCGCGGGAGCGCGGTGGTTGGGGCGGCGAGGTGTATGAGAAGGCAGAGATGCAAAGGCGGGTGAGGGAGTTGTTCTGGGGCATCAGCCAGGGGAATATCGGGCGGGAGGGGGGACCACCAGGGGGCGAGAGAGGGGCGTTCAGGCAGGAGGAGGAGGATTTGGTGCTGGTGGATGCAGGGCCAAGTGTTGAGGAGGTGGCGGAGGAGATTTGGGGGAAGGTGCTGCCAAGGGTTGAGGCGGTGGATAGGGGAGAGGTTGGGAGCTCAGTGAGGCTTGTGAGTTAGGTGGCCTGCGTGGTTGTCCTGGCGGGATAGATAAGTTTGGGCTGTTTGGTTACGCGGTATTCTGACAATGTGTGATGATGTGCCTGGCCGTCAATGATGCCCACGGCTGGGAACGCTGGAGACGACGCGTGCATGTTAGCTAGAGACGCCGGGTATGTTTCAATGACGGCAGACATCCAACAAACCACGTCTTGATACCCTCCCTCATATGTCATCCAGAGTAGCCCGCTAGCGCCATCAGTGTACCGATATTCCCGCTGCTGGCAAGAAAGGAGGGCGAGCGCCGGATAGACAACCCTCCCACTCTCCTCGGTCTACGAGGACACCACCGGAGCTAGGGAAATGCTTGCTTCCCGCAGCCCTGTCCCAAACGATTTGCGAGATGCAAATTTCCCAACACGGACAACGCCAAGGAACCCTCCGTATGCGGGGGTGGGGTAAAAGGCGGGTATGTTGCAGATTCGGGCATGTGTGTGGCATTGTCACAGCGATCGGCCGCTTTCTCCCGTGAGATAGGGATTCCCACCGGACGTGTGTTTTTATGGTAAGCAGAAACATACTTCAGTTTGGGACCTGTCCATGCTTCCAGGCTCCTCAGGACTGCCGAGATCTGGGCCCGGAAGTGAACGGAGCCCCGCTCGGATCTGGGTTAAACAGAGATGGAACGGCGAAGCCTGAGGTTGATTACGGGTACGGACTTACTGTACCAAGGCTCGGCGAATGGCTGATGGAACCTTGTACCCCGGACTCTCGGCGGCAAGAGGGTGAGTCCAAAGCGGGGAAGTGGGCAGAGATAACCGGGCGAGAGAGCGGGGCAAAGGTCACCGGGTCCCGGATCTGCCGAATCCGGGGAAGGACAAGCAAGCCCTCCCGCCAAGTCTCTCCAGAACTCAAGACGATGTCTTGAAAAGGCGACCAAAAAAAAAAAAGAACGGGGAAATAGGCACAAGGGTAATAGGAGAGGCGCCACAACCGGGTTGCACTTCCTTCCAGAAGTCTTCCTCTCCCTGCGAACATGGGGGGAGCTCTTCCCTGCTGTGCGCCCCCGCCTTCTCCCTATGACATCTCTGTCCCACCCTCCTCTATCCAGCCCACCCTCCACTACGTCGATGGTGTGTTGACGTGCGGGTGAATCGCTGGCTCCCCCCTGATGCGCGTCGTGCAGATGATCCTCGGAGAAATGGGTGAGGGGGCCGTTTCGAGGTTACACAGCTCGGGGCAAAGCCCTTCCATCGTGTAGCTATACCTCACTCGCACAATCTAGAGCTTCTCTAGCGGCGAGCCTCAATGATAATATTAAGCTGAAGAGAGTAGAGAAATGAAGGTTCAAGATGCCTAATTGGTGTTCCTGACCATGAAGAGAGAGTGGGCAGCTGTCCAGAGCTTCTGGCGCCTGTCAGGTGAGCCGCCAGCGCCACCGAGATCAGCGAGACAGGCCCCTTAGGGAGGGCAAGGGTCCAGGGGACCAAGGTCGCTATACATCCCTCCTCGGAGCGCCGAAACCCTGAACCTGCCCCCCAATTCACCCAGGGCCTTTCAAGCTTGCCCTTCTTTCCGCCTCCCCCCATCCTCCACACTTTTTCCTCGCGTCGCGTCTTTTTTTGTCTCTTCAGCCCTGACCTTCGTTAGAGTCAGAAACACCGCCGTCATTCGGAGCTTACCGCGGCCTGCTCTAACCTCGGTCGCGAACCCACTAACTCTCTGTCGGGTTTAAAGCTGGGCCCACAGTTGGAGCTACCCCAGCTAAGCGGATGGTTCCGCCCCGACTTCGCAGCTCGAGACCGTGACTCAAACGGAAAGTCCGCGAGATAAAGGGTTCCGCCTCGACGCAAATGCCGGCGTGCTGAAGGAATAGCTCCCCCCTCCAAGCAGCCGCGTCGCAAGAGTCCCCGAGCAACTATGTCCTGGTCGCTCCCTCGCTCACTCGCGGCCCTGCGCCAGGGCGGTGTAAGCTCCAGGGCCGCCCAGCGAATCATTGGAGCTCAAGGTGAGCTTCTGCCCCCCCACCAAGCTTCCCCTGTTGAAGCGCCTCCAGCTCAACAATTTGCCCACCCCGGCTTCAACTGCGCTCCCTGGCCCTCAATTGGGCGGGCACTAGCTAATCTGGCTCGCTAGATGCGCTCATCTGCGGCTCGAGCTTTACCACGCGCCGCCGCTCTGCTCCTGGGCGCAACTTCCAGACCTTCACCCGCCAAACAGCCCTCACCACCCCTAAACCCCTCCACCTGGTCCGCCATGCCTCGTCAGCCGCCTCGGACGCCACCGCAGACGCGGTGCTACCCCCAAGCACGGCCTATGGCAAGCTCACCGTTGGTGTCCCCCGCGAGACCTTCCCCAACGAGCGCCGCGTGGCCCTCAGTCCTGCGAACGTCAAGCTCCTCCTCAAGAAGGGCTTCTCCAAGGTTCTGGTCGAGCGTGGCGCAGGCGTGGAGGCCGACTTCCTCGATGCCGCGTACGCCGCGGCTGGTGCCACCCTCGTGGACTCCTCGTCCGTGTGGCAGTCAAGCGACATCGTGCTCAAGGTTCGCGGGCCCACGTCCGCCGAGGTGCCGCTGATCAAGGAGTCCCAGACCGTCATCTCGTTCTTGCAGCCCGCGCAAAACAAAGAGCTTGTGGAGGGAATTGCGGCGCGAGGCGCTACTAGCTTTGCCATGGACATGGTGCCGCGGATCTCAAGGGCGCAGGTGTTTGACGCGCTGAGCTCCATGGCGAACATCGCGGGGTACAAGGCTGTGCTGGAGGCGTCGAACAACTTCGGACGCTTCCTCACTGGCCAGGTCACCGCTGCGGGCAAGATCCCGCCCTGCAAAGTCCTGGTCATCGGCGCTGGCGTGGCCGGTCTCAGCGCCATCGCTACCGCGCGCCGCCTCGGCGCCATCGTGCGTGGCTTCGACACGCGCTCCGCGGCGAAGGAGCAGGTGCAGTCCCTCGGTGCCGAATTCGTCGAGGTGGACTTTGAGGAGGAGGGGTCTGGCACGGGCGGCTACGCCAAGGAGATGTCCAAGGAGTTCATCGAGGCCGAGATGAAGCTGTTCACCGAACAGGCCAAGGACGTGGACATCATCATTACAACTGCACTCATCCCGGGGAAGCCTGCGCCGAAGCTCCTGCCCAAGTACATCGTTGAGGTCATGAAGCCCGGGTCCGTTATCGTCGATCTGGCGGCCGAGGCGGGCGGGAACTGCGAGGTCACGCAGCCCGGCCAGCTTGTCACCCACAAAGAAGTCAAAGTGATCGGTGAGCCCCATCCCCCCTGGCCTCTCCTCCCTTCCCCTCTTTCCCCCGTCACAGTTGATCTCTAACACTCCCCAGGCTACACGGACCTCCCATCGCGCCTCCCAACCCAGTCCTCAACCCTCTACTCCAACAATATCACGAAGCTCCTCCTCTCCATGGCCCCCAAGGAGAAGGAGTTCGGCATTGATCTCGAGGATGAGGTCGTCCGCGGTGCCATCGTGACCCACAATGGCAAGATCCTGCCGCCCGCGCCCCGCCCCGCGCCTCCTCCGCCGCCTCCTGCGAAAGAAGAGACGAAGGAGGCCGAGGTTGTCGAGCTTACACCCTTCCAGAAGACGACACGCGAGACGGGTGTAGTCACGGCTGGGATGGCCTCCGCTCTCGCGCTGGGCAAATTCACTAGCCCGATGCTGATGTCGAATGCGTTTACTTTTGCGCTGGCTTCGCTGATTGGATACCGGGTTGTCTGGGGCGTTACGCCGGCTCTACACTCGCCGCTCATGAGCGTGACCAATGCTATTTCCGGTATGCCTTTACTCCTAGCGGGGGTTTACGAGAGTGTCTGCTAATGGGTGTCTAGGAATGGTCGGTATCGGTGGCATGTTCATCCTCGGCGGGGGCTATTTCCCCGAGACTCTTCCGCAGGCTTTCGGTGCACTCTCGGTCCTGCTCGCGTTCGGAAATATCTCCGGTGGTTTCGTGATTACCAAGCGAATGCTGGACATGTTCAAGCGTAAGTGTCACGGGCCCTTTCTACTGTAGGATATGGCTAACAGCAGTAGGACCCACTGACCCCCCCGAGTACCCCTGGCTCTACGCCATCCCCGGTGTCGTTTTCGGAGGCGGCTTCATCGCCGCTGCCTCCACCGGCGCCGCCGGCCTAGTCCAGGCGGGCTACCTCGTCAGCTCCGTGCTTTGCATCGGCTCGCTATCCGGTCTTGCTAGCCAGGCTACCGCCCGGATGGGCAACATGCTCGGCATGCTGGGTGTCGGATCAGGTGTTCTCGCCTCGCTGCTGGCCGTGGGCTTCTCACCCGAAACGCTGACCCAATTCGGCGGGCTTGCGGCTCTCGGAAGCATCGCTGGTATGTCTTGAAGTACTAGAGCTTCGACTGGGTGGGTGGACTAACTTGTGTAGGATTCCTCATCGGGAAGCGGATTACGCCTACGGATTTGCCTCAGACTGTCGCGGCGCTGCACTCCGTTGTGGGTCTGGCGGCTGTGATGACGAGTATTGGTAGTGTGATGGCCGACTTGTCCCACGTCTCGACGCTGCACCTCGTCACTGCCTACCTCGGAGTCCTAATCGGTGAGGATCCTCACCCCTTCTCATCGTCCCATACCACCACATGCTAACAACCCCAGGTGGCATCACCTTTACCGGTTCCATCGTCGCCTTCATGAAGCTCGCCGGCAAGATGTCCTCCCGCCCCCTCGTCTTCAAGGGCCGCCACCTCGCAAACTCGGGCATGCTCGCCGCCAACATCGGGACGATGGGCGCCTTCGTCGCCATGGCTCCTGGGTCGCCCGCCATCGCGGCGGGGGCGCTGGCCGCCAACACGCTGCTGTCGTTTATAAAGGGGTATACCACCACAGCAGCAATTGGCGGAGCTGATATGCGTGAGTTGCTCGTTGCCGAGTCCTATCTCTAGATGATGTGACTAATAAGTGTAGCTGTTGTTATTACGGTCTTGAACGCCTACAGTGGGTTCGCACTCGTGGCGGAGGGGTTCATGCTTGAGAATTCCTTGCTCACAACCGTGGGCGCGCTAATCGGCGTCTCCGGTTCCATCCTCTCCTACATCGTATGTCAACCCCTTCCTCCCATCTCAGTTCCCCACTAACACTGCCTAGATGTGCGTCGCCATGAACCGCTCCCTCACAAACGTCCTCTTTGGTGGCATCGGCACGACCTCCGCCCCTACTGAATACAAGCCCCAAGGCACAGCCCTCACCACAACAGTCGACGAGACCGCGGAATCCCTCCTCAATGCGGAGAACGTCATCATAGTAGTCGGCTATGGCATGGCTGTTGCCAAGGCCCAGTACGCCATCTCCGACATGACGCGCATGCTCCGCTCCAAGGGTGTCAATGTGCGCTTCGCAATTCACCCCGTCGCCGGTCGCATGCCGGGCCAGTGCAACGTGCTCCTGGCCGAGGCCTCGGTACCATACGACATTGTGCTGGAGATGGATGAGATTAACGATGACTTTGGGGACACGGATGTGACGCTTGTGATTGGGGCCAATGACACGGTGAACCCAATTGCACTGGAGAAGGGGAGTCCCATTGCGGGGATGCCGGTGCTGCATGCATGGAAGAGTAAGCAGGTGGTTGTCATGAAGAGGAGTCTCGGGAGCGGATATGGTGAGTTCTTCCCCTTAGGCTCGGGTTTGAGGTAGTGGAGTTAAAAGGTGCGGTGCTAACGGGAGTAGCGGACGTGCCGAACCCGATGTTTTACATGCCCGGCACGAGGATGCTTTTTGGAGACGCGAAGGCCTCCTGTGATGGTAAGCCCTTGCCTGCCCTGCCTTCCCCCTCCCCTTCGTCTTGTCCACACCCATTTCCTTTCCCGCTCTCCGTGTTGTCATGGACAAAGGCTAACAACTACAGCTATGAGGGCCGCCGTAGAGGCAAGGCTGAAGTCATGATCCCTGCGTAGATTGTTCTTTGCATCCAATTTTTGAGGTTTTGGTATCTTCCACTGTTTTGAAGGTTTCAACGTCTCGAGATATCGTCTCGTCTGTTATAGTTCCGTTGCTACATAGTCGATAAGCCAGTTTCCCTTTCGTATACCTTGGTTCGTGACGTGACGGGAAAACCCTGCTGGGAACCATGCTCATAATAATTACGTGGGAGCTCAAAAGGTGATTACAGAATTCACGAGAGAACCCCATCAACCGGTTCAATATCGCCTTTCCCGGACTCCGAAGAATGCGGACTCTACGCGGCTCCGCGCAGCGTTCTTCTTGGCTCTTATCATCCTCTGCACCATAACGAGAATAGACATGGTTTCGTGTTAACCACTCGTTGGGAGGAGGAATGCTGGTGTTCATATCCGGGGGAAGAACCCAGCCGCGGCTTGTAAAGAGTCTATTGAATATGTACAAACATCTCTAGCGCCTCTCCGCAACGGTAGGCTCCCAGGCCTTGAGCTTTGGCGCCGTCCTACTCCTGTTAGTGTGCTACTCCCAGGGGAAACCTCCTCGTCCCAGCAACGGGTGGTTGAGAAAAAGGGCAGACTAACGTGCTATAGGTCTTGAAGGCGCCCCGAGTGCCGGTATAGTTGGGGATGTTGCCCTCCTTCTCCCACGGCCGCACCTTGCTGCGCAGGATGGCGTCCTCAGTGGGCGGCTTGTCGACGAGGTAGGAGATCCAGGCGTGCCAGCCTGGGTCAATCTGGGCGCTGCTCCGAGTTAGCTATCATCCTCCACATCTCGCGTCTTCGTGTTTCTCTCGGTTGTCTTCGAGGATTCGAAAAAGAGTTGGGACGTTCGAAAGGAGAGGAGGGACGTACGCGTCGTAGTCGTGCTTGGCGTATTCGACCCACCGGGTACGGACTGTTAAAAGGTCAGATAGAGCAATGGTGATAAAGACGAGGTGTACGTACGGGGTAGTTCGTCCGTGTTCTCGAAGTATTTGTTCCCCGCGACGTCCGTCCCGATGAGCTTTCCGTACTTCGTGTCGCCTGCGTCGGTTAGCCCGGAGCCCCCTTCCCATCTCGCCCACTCCTCCAATTCAGTATCGGATAGGGGCTACATACCGATGTACTACACATTCGCAACCATCGTCAACACCATCCCCCGTCAGTCCAGTTCGATAGCGCAACTTACCAGCATTTGCATCACATAGCTCTGCACACCGTTAGCAACAGCCCCAATTGGCACCCAGGCAGAGTGATAGGGAAGGGGAGAACCGCACCTTTGGCCCGACATGGCGGAGGTTCCGTAGCGTGCGCCCGATCGTCGACATGGTGGCGGCGGCTGTCTCTTCTACTCTACGATGGCTTCCGATCGTTGAACCTGTCGGACGTCGGGAAAACAAGGAGGGCGAAGGTGTGGTGGGATGACTAAGGCATGGGCCAATAATGACGCTCGCTTTGCAATGGTTCGGAGTTTGTGCCTCAGGAATCAATTATCTGACAGCTCGCAGTTGGACCCGCCACCTGACTGAACTTTTACCATCCAGAAGCGGTCGAATCCGCCGTTCCTCTTCGAGAGCTGATATAATTATAGACGTCCTTCTTTTACAGTCTTTCCGTTCCCAGGTCACCTTTCCTCTTTTTGTAACCCCCTCTTGAGTTCCTGACTCCCATGTTACCCGCTCGACATCCTGTCGGCGCGCTTATGCTTTTATCACGGCGCATTCGGGTCCCGGAAGCAGGTCCATTGAGAGATAGTTCTATGTCGCAGTGCTGGCATGGACGTGGCCCCGCTAGCCGAGCCACGTAGTCTTTAAGCACATGCCAGTGAATAACGTTATGTTTGAATAATAAGTAGATTATTTGAGCTGTGTACGTTCGACTGCCGACCTCGAGCCCGCTCTGGGCTTCCCCTGTGTCGGCCGAGACACTTCCGTCCTCATCTCACCATTCAAGCTGGCGACAGCCTTCTGTCACCCCTTGAAGAGTTCCCGATTCTGTCGGTTGTAAGGGAAGCCATTTTTGCGTCGGGCGCTAGCCACACGGGCTTCTCATCTACCAGTCTCCTTGCGGTGTCCCACTGTGTATCGAGCCCTTGCCTGGGATTACATTGGCGGATCGTGAAGTCGCCTTTGGCGGGAGTCTTCTGCCGCGCGCTAGATGAAGCGCCCAGTGTATGTTGGTCCGGAAGCATTGATAGGGTAGATGTCCTTCCTTCCGCACTGTCGCCAAGTGAGAAATTTGGACGCTGAGGGTACGCCCAGGCCCAGAAGCTCGTTAGCAACTCGGATTGGACGGCTACCCAGATAACATTTTAGTATTGGTTGGGCGACTATAATGACCTAAAGAGGTGGTCAGTGCTCTTCACCATCTTCTTCGCTCTGCCTTAGGCGAGGCTTTATTTATTCTTGCCTTGGTCAGACTCTAATCCGACGCCAATTTTCAGTGGGCGGTCCTTATTACCGCCATCATCTCCACGGCGGGCACGGCGGCGTCTCCCAAGTTGGGTGCTTCAGAGGGACTTCACGTAGCTCCTCTAGCAGGCCTCTTCAAAGCCTCACTGGCGACTATGCCGAGTACCCAGGCGATATCGGCGTGGCCCGTGCTTAGTAGAGACCATCTTCGTCACAGTAGTCGTTCAAGAAGGAGGAGTGATGTAAGAAATTGTGGTTCTTCGCTCCTCAGACCTCTGCTATCAATGTTCAGCGTAATGCCGTGATCCTGGTTGGGATGCTCGAACTTTGGAGGCCAATCACATCCGCATGCCTATCGTCTCCTTGGTGACCGCAGCTATCGCAAGTATCTCAGATCCAGGTCGGAGTCTAATTATGGGCTTCTTCTCCCGGCATCCCATCTCGAAGGGCAACAAGATCCCCTATCGAGGCCCGGCCGTCATTCTGAGAGACACACCAAACCCCCCCCCCCCCCGGCCTCTCTCGCCCTTTGACTGAAACAAGAATCTGGTTTTCCATGAACGATAGCCATCGGCATGGTTCTTCCCGAGCGTCGAGCAAGATCTGACGGCCTTACGGGGCTTTCTTTGTGTTTTAGTCTTTTCTCGTTTCGTTCAGAGGGTTAAAGTTGACCTTGTCAAGTAGGATGCCAATACATGGGCCCGAGGGAGCGCCACCCACAGCACCGTCCTCCGCCTCATCGTCAGCACTCAGGAGCAATCCACCCACCCCAACCCAGCCATCCAACCCAGCCGACTTTACCGTCAAAGCTGAATGCCTCGTATGACCCGAATGAGATCCCTTCCACGCTCCGCATGACGACATATATATTGGCACCTACACTCATCTTCGACGGTGTCCTTCCACGGCCCACTATTAAAGCCACAGCACGCCGCGACAGTTCTCTTCCTGACCTGAAACGCGCACCCCCCTCATCCCTCGTCCGGACTTGGCGAGGATTCCTTCAGGGCGGGCTGAGGGGAACTTGTACATAGTCACGAGGTGGGCCCTAAGGGTTCTCAATGACGGCAATGGACCGTAAACTAAGACGAAAGGGGGCAATAAAAGGCACCCGTCCAACACATCGGCTATACCTGGCCAATGGGCGTGACCCTTCCCCACGGGGGGATCGCGCTGATCTTATCCTCAAGCACATTTGTATCGCGGATATGACCCCCACCGCTCATCCGGGAGCCCGGTCGAGTCATCGGTATTCAACTTTCGCCAAGGGCCCAGACTCGCTCGTGCGCAACATGTCGATCGGAAGCGCGAGGGAGGAAGATATGTGTGTGTGTGTGTGTGTGTGTGTGTTTTTTTTTTATGAGTTTGTTCCAACTAAATGTTCCAAACCGAACCCTTGTTCCCCACTATGGATCCACATCCCCGCGCGTGGCGCCGAAAGGTACCCGAGTCTTACACATGCAATTAGCGCTTCCCCACAGCGCCCACTGTGCCAGCCGCGGGAAAACTTTTCTCAAGCCATTTTCCCTCTGATTCTCCCGGATGCGATCAAGATCCACCGACGCCCTCGTTACGGCAGCGGTAACACCGCGGACTGTGCCCTGCTGTTGATAGTTACACGAATTCCCAAGTCCCCGTTCTTATCTCAATCTCAACGTCGGAAAAGGGTAGGGGAATCGTAATCTGGTTGGTTCAGGACCCGCAGATGTCCTTGTGACGTGAGAGTAAGGGACCTGGTCCCTCTGGTCGCACGTCATAGGGCCAGGAGGCTTGCTCATGTGCGCAGGGGTGGCTGCCAAGAAAACGAAACAGGCCAAGACTGAATGTTGAACAACCGCATGAGAGGCAAAAAGAGGGGGTCGGCTCCTTTTATGTTGTTGGTTCCGACGCATCCCGAGACCGAGACCCTCACTCATTACCTATGAATTACCCACTGCAGTGACAAAATAGAAGGAACGCGCTCGCTCTTCGACCTATAAGACAGCGGATTTTCGCGACCTGGGACAACTCCCCACACGTGACCCTGTCCCCTCTGCGGGGACGTGAAATATGGATCCTCCCCCCCTCCGCCAAGAGGCCCTTAACCCGTTACAACGTTACTCGGCGCGGGATGCCGCCTCCCGGTCCAGATCCCCGATCCCTTCCCGTCTTCTGTCTTCTTATCACTGCCACCCAAAAAGTTTTCCCGCTTCCTTGGCCTTTCCACCATTTTTCTTTCCCTCCTCATTCTGTATCTAGAGACGCACCTCTTGCTTCTAATCTCACCCTCCAAGACGGACCAATCCCTGCTAGCCGTTCCAATCATTGGTTCTTTCCCGCCGGTTAGAGAAGCGCGCTTCCCACCCTTTTGCTTAAAAGTGACCCCCATCTTAACGCAATCCATCCGTGATCTGTAATAGATCCGAAAGTACCACCCGAGAAGCACCAACACAGTCATCAAATTCCCGAAGAGGCAGGGTTTCATTGTCCATTCCTATTATACCCCCAAACTTTTTTTTCTTTTTCTAAGCGTCTTTTCCGTCTTTTCACCTCGATACCCATGTCGCCTCACGCGTCACCACCCGTTTCCTCCCAAGCCTCGTCCATCTCTTCCAACTCCTCCCACTCCTCCCAGGCGTCCGCCTCGCGCCCCCTCCAGCAGTCTTCCCGCGACCCGCAGCACCCCTTCGACATGGAGAACATGGACCAGATCCCCGGCACTGTCTACTTGGTGGACAGGTCGGGGGGCGGCGACGGCGCCGCGGGCGGCTCCAAGAAGGACATCATCCTCGTGCCCCAGCCCAGCTCCGACCCGGAGGATCCCCTGAACTGGTCCCTCTCGCGGAAGCTCCGTGCCGTCTCTATGGTCTACCTCTTCATCATCGGCAATGGCATCGCCACCTCCCTCCAGTACTCACTCCTCGCCGACATCACCGAAGACACAGGCATCTCCACTGCCCACCTAGTCCAGGGTAACGGTGTCATGATCCTCTTCTTCGGCTGGGCCTGCCTCTTCTGGCAGCCCATGGCCCTCACCTTTGGCCGGCGCGGCGTCTACCTTGCGTCCATCTTGCTCATGGTGCCCCTCTGCGTGTGGACAGCCTACTCTAAGACAGCCGGCGAGTGGTACGCCCATCGGATCCTCATCGGCTTCGCCGCCTCCCCCTTTGAGTCCCTCCCCGCCGTGACCATCTTCGACCTCTTCTTCGCCCACAACCGGGGCACCTACACGGGCGCCTACGTCTTCATCCTCTTCGGCGGCACGTTCATCGCGCCCTTGGTGGCGGGCTGGTTCAACGATGCCTACGGCTGGCGCTGGACCATGCACTTCGGCGCCATTGTCTCCGCCGTCACCTTTGTCATCCTTTTCTTTGGCCTTGAGGAGACCATGTACTTCCGCGGCGCCACGGGCCCCGGTGCCGAACCCCTTCCTGTACCCGTATCGGACGACCGTTCGTCCTCTGACGAGAGCAGCAGCCAGAGGAAGAGCGATGACAAGAAGAAGTCCGGCAGGGTGGACGACGCTCCCGTCCTGGCCCGTGCTTCCTCTAACCCCACTACCGTCAACCACGTCAGCTCCATCTTGTTGACCTGGAACAGGCTCAGGCCCTTCCGCAGCCTCCCTGGCCGCCCGACCGTCACCGACATGTTCAAGATGGCCTACCGCCCCGTCCTCATGATCTTCACCTTCCCCTGCACCGCCTGGGCTGGCTTCCTCTACGGCATCAACCTCGCTTGGTACAACGTTCTCAACGGCACCGCCTCCCCGATCCTCAGCAGCGAGCCCTACAACTGGAAGGCCGCCTCCATCGGCAGCGTCTACGCAGGCCCCATCATCGGCGCGGCATTCGCCTGCATCTGGTCTGGCATCATCGCTGACAAGCTTACGCTCTGGCTCGCGCGCCGCAACAACGGCATCCGCGAGGCCGAGCAGCGGCTGTGGCCGTTGGCCTTCTCGTGCATAATGACCGCCGCGGGCCTAATCACTTGGGGCGTTGGCGCATACCACAATGTGCACTGGATCGGCCTCGTCTTCGGCCTGGGCATGTTGACCTTCGGCGTCGTGACGGGCGGGTCCATTGCTGTGGCCTACAACGTCGACTGCTTCAAGGATCTCGCTGGTGAGACGACCGTCTCTATCATGATCATCCGCAACACCATCGGCTTCGGCTTCAACTACGCCATCACCCCATGGTATGAGAACCAGGGTCTCCAGAACTGCTTCATTACGGCAGCCTTCCTCTCTATCGGCTGCACCCTCACCTTCCTCCTCATCATGGTGTACGGCAAAAAGATGCGCATCTACACGGCCAAGATCGCGCACAACTGGGTCAACTCTTCCGTTGCCGGAGTCATGAACCGTGAGTGAATGGCAAGCGAATAGTCATCGAGTCATCACCCAATCGGCAAGAACCCAACAAGGAGCACACACATTTCCCATTTCATCGAAATGAGGTGTCCAGACCTGTGATTTGCAGGACTGGATACCAGAACCGAAAAGAACACACTACACACTCACAGCCTCCCAGGACGACGACAACGTGACCAGCTCCCGTTTTCGAAGACAACAGCGACGAACCCGACGACGAAACGGCAGCGATCCTGTTAAGTCCCCTCCTGCGAGTTTGCCCTTACGGCTGACCCGAGTAGCAATAGCAGCTCATTTAATAAAGCTATTCTGCCCGCCCGCTAACCTGAACCTGCTCACAATACTTATCCCAGATTAGCATTGACCTCTGATCCTCCGAATGATGTCTACTCTCTCTCCCTCCCCTTCTCGTCGCCGGCCACCCAACGGCTTCGATTCTGGTTAAGTCCCCTCCTAAGATTTGCCCTTATGGCTGACCCGATAGCAATAGTCTGTTTAATTGACAAAGCTATTCTTTTTCCTCACCTACATTCTAGAGTATTACTGACCTCTCATGACTCATGATATTTCCCCTCCCACTGGCGGCTGAACGCTGGCGTCCGTTAAGTCCCCTCCTTCTAGTTGCCCTTATGGCTGACAGACTAGCAATAGTCTCTTAATATTTAATGATAAGCCCTGCTCCATCCTCACATTCTAGTGTACCGTTTTCTTGACTTCATGCTGCTCTCTTCCGTTCGTCGCCACCGAACGGAGGCGGTCTGCTAAGTTACCTCCTGCTACTTGCCCTTGAGGCTGACGACTAGCAATAGTCTTAACGATTAATGATAAAGCGTTTCTTGACTCTGCTCAGATACCTCCCCTACTTATGACTTAGCCTGGCCTCTTGTCGTTTCTACTCGTGGACTACCGAGCAGCAGCGACCTGATAAGTACCCTCCTGCGAGTTGCCCTTGCGGCTGACCCAGCAGCAGGAGTTTACTAATGATGCTACCCGCACTATTCGTACACAGCTAGTTCTTACTTGCCAACTGCTTACCTTACTGCCAGTGTTCTCTTGTGTAGCTTTCATGTGAAGGTCAGTGTAGTCCGCGCAGTGGCGAACATGGTGATAAACACAGATAGTAATTTTACTTCGCAATGCTACCCATTCTTGTGCATGTATCGCGTTTGTGAGGAGCCTTGGGTTGTGGCATAGTGAACCCACAGTCTCCTTTATCCCGTATAATTGTGTTTCATTTCCATTGGCGGCGACGAAGTATCGCCTATAGCATAGTGTGGAAGTAAGCAGAGCGAGGTTTTAGCTCACAACAACCAAAAGTAGTCCACGGAGAATTCTGGAAGGCTGGGTGGTAACATGGAAAGGCACTTGCGGGATAGTTCGTCAAAGCACCTGCGGGGGTTTCTCTTATCCTTTTACTTCGTCCAAAATAACACTCATGGGTCTATGGAACTAATGCCAGGTTGGTAAATTTGTCGTAAGAAATAACCGTAGAACCGATAAATGAATGAGAAGACACGAAGTACTACTACAGCCGGTCTTTACTATAACATCGTGGGGACAATGCATCTGTCCGATCCACAGAAACGAACTAGGCGAAGACCCCCCCGGTCTAATGTATCAACATACGGTTGCTATATGCCCGGCCGCGTTTGTAACCCCCATCACGCTTTGAGGGAGACGTGGAGTTCAGTCTCTTGCTGTATTCCGCCCCGATCCTATCCATTGCCTCCACCAAGCCGTCTTCGGTGAATGCGGTATCCGGCCTTTTCCAGCCAAGTTCGGTCGGTAAACGTTCGTTCTCTAGGCTAACATTAGCTGCGCTTCTCGAGCGGGAAGGATACTGGTAACAAAGGGAGTTCCTTGGAAAACATACCGAAGAGATATTCCGCAATCGTCGTGTTGGCCGTGCCGGCCTCGTGGTCGCCGAGAATGCTGATGATAGCGGCCGTCTCTCCGATGAGGAACGACTCACCTAGCTCCGACAATACGAACTCGGGATTGGTATCCTGCGACCTCTTGAGACGAACCATGATTGCGTCCACCGCGGTCTCGACGTTGATGGTATCCCCCCATTGGGCGCGAGTCTCGTCGAAGGCCTCCTGGTTGAAAATATCTGCATGTCCGAAGAAAGCGTCGACACGGCTGAACGAGCATAACATATTAGATAACGTCCACATCAAAAGCTCGTACCATGAGAGTGAAACGTACGAGAGACTAGCGTCGTGCTCAAGCACATTGTGGCGGGCGAGATGATCCAGTGAGAACCAGGTAGAATTCGGTTCCGGGTTGGTGGTAATAGCAAAGTCGAAAAGGAATTTCGAGAGACCGTGGTCGAAGTTAACGGCTTTTAAGAGACCGTCCTTCAGGTCCTGCTCAGTAATGAACTTGCCCGTGCGAGGCAGGAAACCGTGGTTCGCGAAAGTGTTTAGGAACGGACAAGGTCCTCGGACTAGCTAGGTGTCAGCCCCAGGATACTTGGGGTATTAATCGTAATAGATGATCACATACCGTCGCCTTGTTTCGGACCAGCCCACTGCTCAAACGGATCATTGTCCGCGGCGTATGTGGGAGCAGCCGCCACCGCAAGGAAGGCAACGGCAGAGAGCTTCATCTTCTGGACAAACTAGAAAATAAACTTAAATGAAAATTTCTACAGCTAGTTGTTGACGCTAACTTTCGATGGGGGGGTAGCAACATGAGAGACAGCGCGTTTATATATATAAGCTTAAGCGGCCCGGGAAGGGCCTCATCGGGCGAGACCTGGTAATCTTCCAGGGCCATGGCGAAGTCATTTCGAACTGAGCCGTCTTCGACACGCATGCGCGGGGCTGAGCCTCCCGCTACGGTCCCTAAATCTAATAAGCTTTATGCCCGAAACCCGACCCCGGCGGAGACCGGAATAGGTAATAATGGTACATCCATTTGTGGTTTTGCCGATCCCTACGGGCGGAGCAATGTCAGCGACGCAATCGGCCTCGCATTCGTTCCGAGCACGAACACGCACGTCACGCACCAGCCAATCGTATGCAATTAATTACGAATAGGATTCAATTCCAGATCCACCCGCCTACCAGGCAAAGCGGACTTCGGGGCCCTGGGCAGCCCGAGGAGGGACGGGACGCCTGCGGTAAACCATGGTAGAATCGATTTCCGAGTACATGGGCCTATCAGAAGTCCCCAATTTCTTCATTGGTTCGCCCGGGACCCGCGTTATGTCTCGGAAATAACGGCTGATGAAAGGTTTCCATCTGGATAAAGCATATTAAGGAAAGTACTCTTATAGGCAGCAGACGACGTCAAGCTTCCTTGAGAGCGGAAGCATCGGAACAAGGCACCAGACACCCAGGGTCCTCTACGCGTCCGTGTGCGTGGGTTTACTTCATGTGTATTGGTGTTGCTCGGAGTTGATAAAAAAGGTGGAAGCACCGGTAGCAACATGCGCATCTTACAAGATTATGAGCATTATATGCTACTATTTGAAGCATGACGTTCTTGACAGTTCGTGGACAAGAAAGAGACCCGAGCTATTATTCGGAATGCCTTCTCTATTCCCTCACGCGCCAAGCAAGTGACGATATTTCGACCACAATAAAATAGACTACAGGTTAGAGAACAGATCTCGAGTATTTCGGCCGCCTATATATAATCCGCAGTATTCTGCTACAAATGCTGTGTATGCTGTTACTAGAACCATCACCGGAATCTAAGCAGCATCATGTTGCCTTGGCACATGGCTCATCCAGTGTGAAAACAGCAGTGACGGGCAGGGATTCAGTCAATAGCACAACCCTTGTCCATGTAACATATTCTCCGTCTCACGGCGTGACCGACTCTTGCCCTGGTCCCGCTTCCCGCCTATCCGGCACCACCTGCCACTGGCCGCTAAGCTTGTTGAGTCCCCGAGGGACGCTCCGGCTGCCGACTCCCAAGGCCAAGTTAAACCAGTCATCGGCTTCGACGACCGGCCCGAATTCACCGGCCGTTGAGCCTCCACCGAACGGCGGCCGGAAGGCCTGGACGTAGGTCTTCGTGGGCCATCTCGCCCTCATCAACCGCTAGAGCTTGCTCTCCTCCGGCCTCTTCCAGTCCTACTAAACTACTTCCCTGTCCGCGTCCCCCTTCTCACCTCACTTGGATTGACTCCTTCCAGATCCTCCTCGTCTACCTCGTCCGTGCCGTAAGGGGCCAGGCGCTGGACGCGGGGCACTTCTACGTCACCCTTGGCTTAGGGTGCTTTCTGCAGGTGTTTGGGGTGTTTATGCCATCGGTCGCGACGGAGTATTGGCAATCGGTTTTTTTTTTTTTTTTTTTTTTTTTTTTTTTTTTGGCGTAGGGTGTATAATATAATATAAGGAGCTGGAGGATGGATCTGGTGTTTTGTCTGGCTGTGTCCCTTGTCGCGACATATTCCTCGACGAAGAGATCGTCGGCTATGATGTTTACAGCGAGTTTGGGGGGATCTTTCTGGTGATTGCGTAGCCGCTACTCCCGAAGGTCAGTTTGGCTGGACAGCGAGAGTGATGGATTTGTGATCCTCCCTAGCTTGATCGTCGCCGTGGCCATCGCATGGGGGAGGTTGTCACCGTGGAAGGCGGGGCCCTTGTTCGAGTGGAAGGCGTTCGGGATGCCGTATGTGTTCTTCAGTGTTGGTATGTTCTTCCACCTGTGGGCTGTCTACTTTGCCTACTTCTTCGTGCTTTTTTCATACTCCGCTGTTTAACGGTCTCTAGCCACGCACACTGCCGAAATAGCTTAGAAATAGATAACAATGAAATAGAAGGGGAAAAGACGGTGGAAGAATGAGAGTAAAGAATTGACACACTACTGGCCGGCACCTTCGCCAAGCCAGCCATCCACCTCTCCAACTCCGAATCCCTCTCCCCTTCCCCCCCCCCCCACCCACCCTCTTAGGAAGGAACGCCATCGGCGTCCCTGGCCGCTTCGTCTGCGGCCTCGTTGCAGACC
>JAMBUN010000083.1:0-70957 GCA_030271035.1 Microascus cirrosus
CCCCGCCCCCGGGCCGGGAGGGTCACCGCTTGCTCTCGTGGAATGTAGGCTCGATGCACCTCGTCCTCAGGAGATATCTCTTGTCCGAGCTGTGTAGCATTGTAATGAATGTCTGGACTTCGGCCTGCACTGCAGCTAAACGGTGGGACTCGGTCCAAGCGGCGAAAGGCCGATACTGGATACATCGAATCCGCCGTCGGCTTCTCTCGTCTTGGCCATGGGAGGAAAAGCTCTCTGCGGAAGCGCCGGATATATCGTCACCTAGACTGCTAGTCTTGTGTATGGGGTTCGTAGTTCTACGTGAACGCGGAGCTGATCTCTAGGCAGTCGGGATACCGTTTGGACAGCTGTGTTCTTGATTGAAGCTGCCCTGAAAGAGAGCAGCAGTCTGTGAGGAATTTCACTTCTTAGGAAACCCTCCCCTATCCTGGAGCGTCCCCTTGTCGTCTTTCCAAGAGACACGGTATTTGCCCAGGAAATTCGTCCGCTCCCTTAAGCCCGATTCCTCGTTGGCCAGTATCCCAGTTGAACTTAGACCCCTACTATTGAGGTCGGTCCCTGAGCTTGACCTCGCGACTCTCACCCCCGTCAAAGACTCGCCAAGCCGGCGTTCTCAGAAATAGGTTCGCCAGGAAGTAACGCGTACGCAAAGCATCCCAAGGGATCCACTAACATAAACACGATATCAGGGGTAGACGTAGGGCTGGGACTCGCAGCATCGAGGCGAGCACATCTTATACTTTGGCGTTTACTTGTCCAGGCGTCCCCGGGGATACTGGGTCTGCGACGGATACTGAAGTCATGTAGCCCCAATAGCGTCCGGTTAGTTCACATCTGAGACCACCGCTACGCCACGAGCACCCAGCCCTCGAAATGCCGCAAATCTGGGGAGATTCGGATTCTCGAAACAAGCTAACACGACGGGCTTCGGCCCTCGCAGCGGCTCGCATCGGCTCGACAGGCCTCTCCTCGGTCAAAATCAGACGACAGTGGGGCTGCGGGCCGTTTGTCGTGTCGGACCCCTTGGTTACCGCCATCTCGAAGCAGGGGAACGGCTCTTGTGTCCGGTCCATTGCGGGAACTCCAGAATGTTATCGGTGGCATCCTCTCGCGGCTCGAACGACCCCACTGTGGGACTAGGACAGTATCAAAGCATCCCCTTTGGCCGGTCTCATGACGGAGTCGAGAATCTCGATTCTCGGGCGTTGTGACGGCGGGTCGGGCTCCACTTTCCGCCCCGAGGTTGCCGGCCCTGGATATACGAACCGTGGCCGGGCCGGCGTCTTCCCTTTCGAGAGTCGTCGCTAGCTGATATTCACGCGTGTGGTTATTCATACGGAAGTAAGTTAGAACTCTAGAGCTCGGGCAGCGTCCTATGCCTCCTATAAAGGTGTCAGCCAAACCCCGTACGCAGGTTGCACAGAAGACGTAGCCCGGCTGACATCTGCGAAGCCGGTGGTGTTCGTCATCGTCCAAAAGAACTGGCTGCTTTCGGTTAACCCGGAGCGAGGTGAGACGGCTATGATCCCACTCGGGAGTCAACTTGGCCTAGAACGCCTACCACGGTACCCTGACAGGGGAATTCTTGGATTACAGAAACTTCTCAGAGCAATCACTAGCTATGGCATCCTCTGACACTACTGATCCCAGGGCCATGATCCAAGGACCTAGGACACCACGCTTGCCCTCTGTGGGATGACTTGTAATGGGCGCGGGCATCCCTCACACAATCCGCCAGGTTTCGAGGTAGTATCAGCACCGCCGAGGAGAAGCAAGGACGCCCCTCTCAAGTGATGACGATGCCGAGGAGAAGTAGGGACTGGACAACGGTAAGGATGGCTGTTATGGAGGGCAGGTGAAGGCCGCCATTGGGATGCCCAGTCCAGTTCCAAGGCTCAATATGCGACATTGAGATGGTGGCCGGCCTCAACTCGCGTGGTCACGAGGGATTGGACGCCCCCATTCCCTCCACGAAAGGAAATGTGTCAGACTCCGTCAGTCTGAGGATGAATTTTGAACAGCAAGCATGTATGATCAGGGGCTAAGAAGCGGGGTTAGAAATCAAAAGTCGGGAAGGTCCATTATTAATGACCCTGGGGTCTCTGGAGAAGGCAGGAATGAGCATTTGTCCGCGCCCTGCCAGATGCCACAGGGCGTTGTGTTGGTGTCAAATGGCGTCATTTGTAAGGGCGTCCTCAGCCCTGGCCATCAATCAGCTTTCTTAGTCATATTGTCGCTGACCAAACAGCCCTGCACATGAAAACCAAAGACTGCGCCCTTCGAACGACAATACTGATGCCTGTGTATTAGTCACTCGCCGACGATCCGACATCGGGTTTAAGCAAGCGAGATCAGCGGCGGGAACGATGCCGGCTGCAGATCCGTGCGCTGGTGCTGCGATGCGGATTGTCAGAAGGGCGCGGGATGCACACGCGCTAGCCAGTTGGAGGGCAGCGCTGGAGCTGTCGCCGACAAATACGGGAAAAGGTGGCGTTTCAGCGGCTGGAACCCAATCGGCGATGGCGCCCGGCGAGCGTGACCTCTGTTCAGCGACATGGATGCATCCGTCTCAGGCCACCGTGCATTGACACCCCTCCCTTTCCGCGGTTCTCGAAGCCCAGATCGTCGGTGTCGTCCCTTCACACCCATGAAAGAGCCCCATGATCCACGATGAAGAAAATTTTCAAAAACTGCAAACATAGGACCACTTCGTCCAAAACATCACGTATGTTTTAGGTAAACAATTGCAAGGGATCCTGCGGTATCTGCCGCGAATAGCCGTTATGGAGACAATGAGAAAAAAATGTTCGAAGACTCTAGCCCCCACTATAAGGCAAGCAGCCTGCTCCAGAACCTTCGGACCCGAAGCCACGAGGTCAAAAAAAGAATCTCGGAATACGATTTTTTGCCTGTCCGTCCATACTCCACAGGGACTCTCCACTAGACTATCCCCGAAAGAGGCCCAACCAGGGCGCATGTGTGCCACGTTTAATGAGGAAAGCTCTCCATGGGCCGAAACGAGAGGCTGGCGACGAAGCTCCATGTGGACCAGAAGTGGCCATTTTGCGCGTCGGGGCGTGCATTAGCGGGGGTGTGTTTCTCCACCTCCGAAGAGTTTGCGTGACTCAGCTGTGAATTGAGTTAACCGCCTGTCCAATATTGCGCCCTTGTGACAGCAAGCGGCTTTAGTTTTCGGGATGAGAGCGGGACTTGCGAGATGGGCCGATATGGGGCACCTGGGCCGAAGGGCGCGGGGGAGTTGTGGGCTCTGTTGTCAAACAGGCCGGGGTTCGCGCGCCCTTTTGCGAGACCCGCAAAGTTAATGGGGTGTACTTCGGTTGCTGTGTGAGATCTGAGGTGGCAGCTCGCCTTTTTTGGCCTGAATTGGTGTGCCCGCGTGAATGTACCAGCAAGCGTGCTTTTGCCGAAAAGGAGTGCGCCCTCCAGAGTGTCGTTTCGCATGACATTGGTAAGCCTATCAAGGTATCCCTGTTTGGGGGGAAAGTGTACCCTCCACTTCGTGTCGGTGAGAATTGGGCCTCCATGGATACGTATAGATGGAAGGACGTATATAAGTCCGCGGCGCTCCTTCCCCGTCGGCCTCGATTAGGGGTCATCGTCAGCAAGTCGTCAACCTTTTTAACGCCTTTGGTTCTCTCACGATCAGGGCATTGCATCTTCTCACCTGCTTTTACTTGTATCATACACACAGACGCCTTTAATTTGCATTGTGTTAGCATCTCTTGATACCCGGCTGCGGCCACTTACACACTTTCTCCCTCTCGCCGAGCAACGGCGCCCCCTCTCCCAGACCCCTCTTTCCACCACAACCTAATCCTCCCAAACATCACGTTATGCCGGCCCTCGATACCGCTTCCATTGCTACGGGGTTCTCCCTCTCCCGCAAGAACAAGGGCAAACTCGCACCCGCCAAGCCCGCGCTCTCTGTCCGCCTCTCCAACCACTATGCCTCCAAGGTCTACACCGCGGGCTCGCCCATCCGAGGCGAGGTGGTGGTGAACGCCCCCCGCGACACACGCTTCGGTTCCGTCGAGATTACCTTCATGGGCGTCTCCCGCGCCACCCTCATCGCCACTCAGGTGCCGCAGCGCAGCTCGCACTCATTCCTCAAACTCACGATGCCGATCTCGGAGTCCGACTACCCGCACCCGCGTGTCTTCGAGCAGGGCCGCTCTTACGCCATCCCTTTCAACTTTGTCGTCCCCGCGCAACTGACGCTCAGCGCCTGCAAGCACGAGGCTGATAGCCCGCAGGTGCAGGACTACCACATGCGCCTTCCGCCGACGATGGGCCCCGGAGATGCCGCCTGGGACAAGGACGATTTGTCGCCTGAGACGGCGCAGATCGACTACTTCGTGAGAGTGCGCGTGCTGGGCGAGCGCGAGGAGGGCTGCCGGCGACCCGAGAAGCTTATCGAGGCGCAGAGGACCATCCGGGTACTGCCGCTGGCGCCGGAGGATGCGCCCCTAGATATCACCTCGGCGGACGAGAGGTATAGCATGAGCAAGACGAAGACAATCCGCAAAGGTGTCCTGAGCTCGAAGCTCGGCCGCGTGACCGCCTCGGCCTCGCAGCCGCCCGCCATCCACCTGTCATCAGACGGACGAGCAGCTACCTCCTCGGGCGTAACTGTTCGACTGGCCTTTGAGCCGAAGGAGCCTGGCGCCGAGCCACCCAAGATCCGCTCCATCAGCGCGAAGTTAGCGGCGAACACGCACTACGGCGTCACGCCCGCAAAGGCGCTCCCCGACATGGGTACGCGCGCACACATTCCTATCGAGCCACCGCGGCTGAGCTACAAGGCGGGCGTGCCGTTGCTGTCCACAGACGTCCCAGTCGTGAACTGGCGGTCGCGAACCGCGGCGATGAGGCGGGACTCCGGCTATTCGACGGACCACGGGGCGGAGGAGAAGAAGGAGGCGACGCACGAGGCTGCTGTATACGTGCCGCTCGAGCTTCCCGCGAGCCACAAGACGTTCGTCCCAACGTTCCACTCGTGCCTCATCAGCAGGGTGTACGCGGTGCAGCTGAGCCTCGCCGTGGGAGCCGCGAACACGACGGTGCAGCTGGTGGTGCCGGTGCAAGTGGCGGTCGAGGCCACAGAGGAGGGGATGGCGCTTAGCAGCGAGGCGGACGAGGCGGCGGAGGCCGAAGAGTTCCTCCGGCCGAGGGTGATGCGGGTGCCGAGCGAGCTCCCGGGGTATGCTTGAGGGTACGATGACCATGTTTCTGTACTTGCATTGTCTGGCTTGTTCGGGTTCACATATAGACCTTGCTTTCCTCGTCTTTTGCTACTGATTCATGTTTGCTGGTTTACGTCGGGTTTCGGGGTTCACGATGAAAAAGTTGGGGGACATTGCTTTTGATCTTCATATCTAATGCTGGCGGATGGCGAGTTTACTGCAGGGTTCATTTAGACCGGGAATGCGGATATACCCATATTCTACGAGACACGAGTTTAATTGACAACAATATGGTTCTACTTGAAGAAGAGTTTGCCTTTGTGTGCTTCATCCTTCATCCTTGGTTTCCTCTGAGAAACCTCTCTTTCCTTCGAGCCTCATCCTTCCAATATTGGTTTAACTTCTGAGAATTTTCTCACCCCTCGTGCCTGAACTTCACGATGACAGTGGCGAAAACAGCGGTGATCGGCGTGGCCTTTCCTCCGATAGGCTTCGGACGGAAACACCGGCGACGCATCAAACCTTCTGATTGGCCCGCGCCCAGGGGCTCTCTGGGACCTTAAGCCCCTGAAGAGCGCAGCGTCTGAACCCTGACGCTGGGAAAAAAAAAAAAATAAGGACCCCGATGCCAAATCGACGCCCGGCCACGAGGGGATTTCCGCGGGCGGCCACTGCCGATCGCGGGTCCGACCACACAACGTCAGGACCCGGAGTCAGCGGTCGGCGGGCCAGCGACCTGAATCTTCTATTGTCCGACTCGAGATTTTTTCGTGTTCTCACTGTTCATCCTTTATGCGTAGTTGATATATCGTGCTTGAACCATCAACCCGTGTCCAGCCATACGGGTCTCCGTCCGAACATCGCCTCAGCGGCTCAGCGGCACACGAACGGGCTAACGTCATTGGCGATTAGCGCGTTTCCGTTCCCTGGTTTTCTTGGCTCCACATGCCAGAGTGTCCAGCTCCCAATCGACAACCGCAACGAAAATCCGCCTCCTGGCCTGTCACTGGAAAAACGAGTCCTCCACACGAGCAAGCAGACGATCTAGTTGCCAAATAGCTCTGTCCTTCGCCTTTGGCGTCATAGACCTGCTAATCTAACCCGCTTTTCCGGGATCCCGTCGCGCCCAGATCCACCTCATACTTCCGTGTCCGGATCATCATCCCTGCTGCGGTCTCCCTTGCCTCAGGAAAATACCGACCGAGGAAAAATACTGCAGCTGCAGCGGCGGTGAACGGGGAAGGTGCTCCGATTTACGGCCCGTACGCGTCTTCATGGTCTCCCGCCCATAGACGCCGCACGACGATGCGCAACCTACTCACGGCGGGCCTTGGCGTCCTCGCCTCCCTGTCCGCTATCGCCCCCGCAAGCGCCTTCTACATCCCAGGTGAGCAGCTTAGCATACGCCGCCCTTTCCCCGTCTACGGTCCTACTGACACTACCCCCCTACAGGCTGGTCGATAAGAAGCTACAAGGATGGCGAACAAATCCCGCTCCTAGTCAACAAGGTCTACTCTGACAACACCCAGCTCCAATATGCCTACTACGACCTCCCCTTCGTCTGCGCCCCTACCGGCCGCGCCCACTCCAATATCCTCTCAGGACAGAATGTGCCCCTTAACATCGGCGAGGTCCTCCGCGGCGACCGCATCGCCACCTCCGACATCGACCTCGCCATGGGCAAGGACAAGGAGTGCGCCGTGCTGTGCAACCTCGAGCTCGACCGTTCGGGACTAGCGCGCGCGAGGGAGCTGGTACAGGACGGCTATGTGGTCGAGTGGATCATGGACAACCTGCCGGGGGCCACGTCCTTCGTGACCGTGGACAAGAGCCGCAAGTACTACGCCGCGGGCTTCAAGCTCGGGTCCGCCGAGTACACGCAGCCCGGCGCCGAGCCGCGCCTATACCTGAACAACCATCACACCATCGTCGTGCGTTACCGCAAGGCGCCCGGCCGCGCCGGCGATGAGGGCGGCAAGGTCATTGTCGGCTTCGAGGTCTACCCCAAGAGCATCGCTCTCGACGAACCCCGCGACGAGGGCGGCTGCCCTTCGGACCTGCAGAAGATCACGAACAACCTCGAGCTGTATATCCCGCCCAACGGTGGCGAGGGGCCAGAAGTAGAGTCCAACGAGGACGATGGTGCGACGATGACGATACCGTATACGTACTCGGTGTTTTTCCGCGAGGACAAATCGATCGAGTGGTCTCGCCGGTGGGACCTTTACTTCGTCAACCAGGAAGACGGCACCAAGATCCACTGGCTCGCCATCGTGAACTCGCTCATCATCTGCGGCCTGCTCACCGCCATCGTGGCCGTCATCCTCGCCAAGACAATCCGCGCGGACATCAAGGGCTACAGGGACGCCGCGGCGGAGGAGGGCCGTAAGGGGAAGCGCAAGGCATCGGAGAAGACAACGGGCCTGCTCGGCGAGACAGAGGGTGAGCCTGACGTGGAGGACGAGGAAGGCGAGGCCCTGGAGGACGTCAGCGGGTGGAAGCTGCTGCACGGCGACGTCTTCCGCACGCCGGACTACGGCTATCTCCTGGCACCCCTTGTAGGCTCGGGCGTGCAGCTACTTCTCATGGCGCTCGCGCTCGTCCTCCTCTCCGCCTTTGGCGTCTTGAACCCCTCCTTCCGCGGCGGCTTCATCAGCGTCGGTGTCGGCCTCTTTGTGTTTAACGGCCTGTTCAGCGGGTACTTCTCGGCCCGCGTCTTCAAGACATTCGAGGGCCAGCAGTGGCGGCGGAATGCCCTCGTCACAGCGCTGCTCTTCCCAGGCCTGATTTTTGGGCTGGTCTTCATGCTGAATCTATTCGTCTGGGCGCAGGCGAGCAGCACCGCCATCCCCTTCGGGACGCTCGTCGCGCTGGCGGCGCTGTGGCTCTGCATCCAAGTGCCGCTCGTTTACGTCGGCTCGTGGCATGGGTTCAACCGCGCAGGCGAGTGGGAGCACCCCGTCAAGACGGCGCCGACGCCGCGGCCGGTGCCGCAGAGGCCGTGGTACGCGCGCACGGTGCAGACGGCGCTCCTAGCCGGCCTGATCCCCTTCGCGGTGATCTTCATCGAGCTGCTCTTCGTGTTCCGCTCGGTCTGGCAGGACAAGAGCGGGTACTACTACGTCTTCGGCTTCATGGCCGTCGTATCGGCCATCTTGCTGGTGACGGTCGCGGAGGTGACAATCGTGGTGGTCTTCGCGCAGCTGTGCGCCGAGGACCACGGGTGGTGGTGGAGGAGTTTCGCTGTGGGAGGCGCGAGCTCGGTGTGGGTCTTCTTGTACTGCGTGTGGTACTACGTGGCGAGGCTGAGCGTGAGTGGGTGGGTGAGCGGGCTGATGTTCTTCGGGTACAGCTTCATGGCGTGCTGCGTATATGGGCTGCTGACGGGGACGGTGGGGTTCCTGAGCGCCTATGCGTTTGTGAGGAGGATCTATGGGTAGGTCCTTCCCTTAGTTTTTTGTTGTTTCCGCCTTTCCGACTTTCCGTCTTTTCGATCCCGACCTTCCGCTTCCCGCCCGCAATCTTCCGCTTTCCGGCCATATTCCGAATTCAGTGAGCTAACGCACAGCAGGGCCATCAAAGTGGATTGAGGGGATTCAGAATCAGGATAGGTGTCGTATTCTATTTATATCGACTCGCCGAGGAGTTGAGGGGAGCTTGCGTCCGGAAAGGGGGCTTAGGTGTTAGAAGGCGTGCGTTGGAATAAGTGTACAATAGAGGATGATCCGGACGTTTTCTTCCGTCGAGCTTCTCTTCGCTAGGCGGTTCTGGATGGGTGAATGGAGTCTTTGGTTCTGACTTTGGTATATAGATCATGTCATTCTGCTGTTGCTTCACACTCTTTTTTTTCTCATAACCATTTATTTTCATTTTTCTTGCCGCTTCTTCCATTTCCTCAAGTTCGTTGGTCGAGTTAATCCCCCCTCGCCCAGCTAGTCCGGCGAGCACCCCGCAGTCACCGGTCCGATGGGGCCGCCGGATAGTGGGGGGTTATGGCGGGGTAAAGACAACCCCCGCCACCGGGGGGACTTGAGTCCCGCCTGGAGGGACCATGTTTTCGCGTCAGTGCGATGTTGTCAGCGACCTGGGTTGGAGTTCGGCGTTCAATTCCCGGAACGGGGGAATATAGGTGAATGGGAATTCCGGACCGCGGGTCCCTGAGCCGCCGACCTCGCGAATCGCGAGTTCTCATCACTGCCACGGAAGAAGTAGGGGAAGAAGAAGTCTGGAACTGTGGGGACTTGGACTACCGGGGTTATAAGTTTCGCACCTTTCCCATGTTTTCTAGCTCTTAACCCCCCCTCCCCCCCTTCGCCCAAAAGCCGGCGCACGCCTACCACACACATACCCTCCTTTCCTATAACTGCGCTTGGATTTGGAGATATACCGCCGCGATCATGGACTCCAACGCCTTTCGCGCGGCCGCGAAGGCCGCTATCGACGACTGTATGTCCCTGTTGTCGCCTTCGCGCTCCCCGACTAACACCAGTAGTGGCGACTTACCACGATACCGTCTCGTCTCACCCCGTCATATCCTCCGTTTCACCTGGCTACCTGCGGAAGCTCCTCCCGTCCTCACCCCCAGACGAGCCGGAGCCCTTCTCGGCCATCCGCGCCGACATTGACTCCAAGATCATGCCCGGCATCTCCCACTGGCAGTCCCCCAACTTCATGGCCTTCTTCCCCTGCTCCTCCTCCTTCCCGGGCACGCTGGCCGAGCTATACAGCGCCATGTTTAACGGCGCGCACTTCAACTGGATCTGCAGCCCCGCCGTCACCGAGCTCGAGACCATCGTGCTGGACTGGCTAGCCGAGGCCATGGGCCTGCCAAGCGCTTTCCGCTCCGACGGGGAGACTAGGGGCGGAGGTGTGATCCAGGGTAGCGCGTCTGAGGCGGTGCTGACCGTCATGGTCGCCGCGCGCGACAAGTTCCTCAACGAGAAACTGCAGGGTCTAGAAGGTGAGGAAAGGGAGGAAAAAGAGTGGAATCTGCGGAGCAAGCTGGTGGCCGTCGCGTCCGGGACCTCGCACTCGTGCACAAAGAAGGCAGCCCAAATCCTTGGCGTCCGCTTCGCCACCGTCCCAATCGAGCGCGAGACGGACTTCACCCTCACAGCCGCCAACCTCGACGCCAAGCTGGTCGAGCTGCGGGCCAAAGGCCTGCTCCCCTTCTACCTGACCGCCACTTTCGGCACAACGGACACGTGCGCGGTGGACGACTTCGCGGGCATCACCTCCCTGCCCTCGACCTCCGACCTCTGGATTCACATGGACGGCGCCTATGCCGGCGCCGCCCTCCTCCTCCCCGAGCAGCGCTCCTTATCTCAGGAGGCCCTCTCGCGGCTGAACTCCATCGACTTCAATCCGCACAAGTGGCTCCTCACTAACTTCGACTGCTCTACCCTCTGGGTGCGCAACCGTTCGTGGCTCGTCGACGCGCTGTCCATCAACCCGCCCTTCCTGCGCAACGACTTTTCCGAAAGCGGCCTCGTGACAGATTACCGCGACTGGCAGATCTCGCTGGGCCGCCGCTTCCGCAGCCTGAAGCTGTGGTTCGTGATGAGGACCTACGGCCTGAACGGGCTGAGGGAGCACCTCAGGAGTGGGATACAGCGCGCCGAGGGGCTGGCGGAGATGATTAAGGGCAGGAGCGATCTGTTTGAGATCATCGCGGGGCCGCGGTTTGGGCTTGTGGTTATAAGGGTTGCGGACGCTGATGAGGACAGGGCGAATGCGCTTACGAAGAAGCTCTCGGATAAAATCTTCGAGGAGGGCGAGATCTGGCTGACTCCGTCGAACGTTGGGGGACTGCATACTATCCGAATATGCGTCTCAGCCCCCCAAGTGAAGGAGGAGCACGTTCAGAAGGCGTTCGACATCATCGTGCGATCCGCGGAAGCGGTCAGGAAGGAGGCGTGAGCTAGATATGGGACGGGCAAGTCCATGGAAGGACCATAGAGCGATGGGGGTTGTTAACCCACACAGCCTAGATTCATAGCCGTGATCAAACTAGCCAGAAGAGAAGAAGAGCGGAAAAGGAGTACCTGTTCGATGTGAGTAGGTGTAAGTGTAGGTCCCTAACTTCTAAAGCCCTGCGCTGGTGCTGTGGCGGACGAGAATAAAGGACGCTTAATAGGATGGTATATCGTATTCTTCGGCCCATCATGTTCAGAGCTATAATACATCAGATACCCTGAGTGGGACCAGTAACAAACCCTCTCCCCCCTCATTTTCACCACCCCCCCCTTTACCCTTTCCCGACTCTCTTCTATCCCATTACAAGAACATTTCCCATGCACCCGCAAACGAAAAACTCCCGGCAAATTCGTGAAGCAAGAGACGAACCAAGATAGCAGTGCGACGCCTACGTGAGCTTCTGCTTGATGAAGAAGGAGCGCAGGTGCGAGAGCTGCCAGGCGCAGGTGCAGGCGAGGATGATAAGCTGGATGATGATCCAGCGCACGACGCGCGAATTGGTGGCCTCGGACTGGTCCCTGAACTCAGCCTCGCGCTCCCTCTGGAAGACCTGCTCTCTCCGGATATCCCCCAGCCGGGCATTCAGGTCCTTCACTCGCCCCGCGATGGTGTCGATCTTGTTGTCCTTGTTCTCCAGCGAGCTCGTCTCGCCAATGGCCAGGTCGAGGTGCAGCCGGATGCCGCCGTTCTTGTGCTTCATGTTCTGCCAACCGGCACGGCCCGAATTCGAGGACGGGGTGAAGCAGAGCTTGTGGTCGCCGGGGTCGGCGGCCGTGAAGGTGAAGTGGCCCTCCTGGTTACCACGCTGAGAGACGACGCGGTGGTCCTTGTCGAAGATTTCCTAGTCTCCGTTAGAATTTCATCTATTTCGGGCTTCATTCTCCGTCTGCGGCCTCCAAAGCGCGGACACGAGGAAATGAGACATACATCAACGGAGATGTAGATGTTGATTCCGTCATGCGTAGACCACGCCTTTTTCTTGTCGTCCCACTCCTCGGCCTTGTAGTCGCCAACAACGAGCGTGTCCTTCGGTAGCTCCTCAATGAAGCACCGCGGGGCCTGGGCGTCGACGAAGAAGTACAGCGCCTGGGCGACGCTGCCCAGCGACAACAGGGGGAGAAGCGGCCGCATTCTACTGTGTCTCGAAACTCGTGCTCTGCTGTTCTGGTCTCAGCTCCGTCAATTGGGGGTGTCGTGTCGTCCACGGCGAACGGCGAGTTGTGGGGAATGTGGATGTGGAGGTTCGTCGTGGGCGTTTCGCGAGCTTGGTTTCTTTCTTGGGTGCTGGCTTCGTGAAGCTGCCACGTTCGAGGTCCAGAGCGATAGGGGACGTCACGTGCTGATTGGAGGTGTCGCGCCTGTCAGATGGGGCCGCGGGAAATTATCGGCTTGTGATTTTGAACTTAGCATATCGATACCGCGTTTCTGTATCCAAAAGCTCAATCAAGGCATCTCGAATCATCGGCAGGATTTCTTTCCGGAAGTTCTCGATTGCGTGTCATCCATCCCTGGATGAGCACGAAGTAAACTGCGACGCGCGAGCGGCCGACCGCGACACCCCGCGACACGAACTCTCCCCCACCCCCAGCTACCCACCACCGGAGGTCTAGATAAAAATGGCGTCGTCCGACCTCCGGGACGTTCTCAATCTCCCCTCGGAGGCCACGCCCCGGCCGACCAAGAAAGCGAAGCCCGCCGGACCGCGACCAAACCTCAAGGGCCTCGCGCGAGAAGTCCAGAGCCTCGGCGGCGACCACCCCATCGTCATCGCGCCCGAGGCCACTTTCAAGAAAAAGCGCCATATAAGCAAGAAGCCCGCCGCGCGTTGGGAGCAGAGGCCATTCAAGAACTCGGCGCGCGAGGACCAGACCCTAGTGCTGAAGCACTGGCGCCGGAAGTCTGTGCGCGAGCATGACGGACAGACACAGCAAGATGGCGAACAAGTGACGGAGAATGGAGCGGCCAAGGAGGGGGAGATGGAGGACTCAGCATTCGCAAAATACAATGTCCGGGTATCTGTGCCTGAGTACAACGACGACCAATACCGGCTGAACCTACAGCACGAGGACTGGACCAAGGAGGAGACGGATTACCTGATGTCCCTTGCTAAAGACTTCGATCTACGATGGCCAATAATATGGGATAGGTATGAATACGTCCCCCCTGCGACAAATGGCGAGCCGGGCGCGGACGGTGATGAGAGTAAGGCTGTCATCCCGGTCCCGAAGGAACGCTCCATGGAGGACCTCAAGGCACGGTACTACGCCGTGGCGTCCAAGATGATGGTCCTCCAGAAGCCAGAGCAGTACATGACCGACGCCGAGAAGACCCTGTACACAACCATGACCAAGTTTGATCCCGCCATCGAGACGGCGCGCAAGAACTACGCCGCCAGCTTCCTGCACCGCTCACGCGAGGAGGCCAAGGAGGAAGAGTCGCTCCTCATCGAGGTGCGCCGCATTATGGCCCGCAACGAGCGCTTCAACGAGGAGCGCCGCGAGCTGTACCGCCGCCTCGACTTCCCTACTACGGACCAGGACATCAGCAGCTTCAAGACCAGCGCAGGGCTGCAGTCACTGCTACAAAATCTCGTCGCGGTCGACAAGTCCAAGAAGCGGAGGTCGCTCGCAGCCGGTGAGGGTGTTAGCCCCTCTACCGCCGGCCCGACGCCCGCCGAGGGCACGGCGGCGAATCGCCGCGAGAGCATCGCGGCGACGGCGAGCGGCAATCGGCGGGAGTCCAGCAGCGCGGCGCCGCAGACAACCCCCGCGCCCACCACGGCGGCAGGGAAGAAGGCCGCTGCCCTGCAGGAGAAGAAGAAACTCTCTGAGAGCGACCAGGTGCTCTACGGCGTGACGTACCACGACCGGTTGTCCTCGGGCCCCACTTTCCGCACGGAGCGCGTCAATAGGTTGTTCAGCCAGAAGTCGGGACAGATGCAGCTACGCATAACGAACGTATTGACGGAGCTTGAGTTCCCCGCACGACTGGCGATGCCGACGGCGGGGATCACGGCGCAGTACGAGAAGCTCCTCACAGCAATCATTGCGCTGCTGGACGTGAGGAAGCAGTCGGATAAGCTAGATGCGGAGCTGAAGGTCGAGGGGCAGAAGAAGGCGGCGCGGGAGGAGGCGAAGAAGGAGGCCCGGGGGGCCGGTGAGAAGGGCAAAGACAAGGAGACCGAGGGTGCTGGTGAGAAGGGCAAAGACAAGGAGACCGAGGGGGCCGGTGAGATGGGCCAGGACAAGGAGGCTGGTAGTGCGGAGACAGAGGCCAAGGCTGACGGGGAGGCTGCTGCCCCTTCGGGCGAAGTGAACGAGCGCGAGACGGAGAAGACGGAGAAGGAGGTGGAGAAGGAGGGGGAGAAGGAAAAGGCGAGGCCTGGAAGTGGGCACAAGCGTAGTGCCAGCGTGCTCAGCACCGCGAGCGACAAGAGCAGCAAGAGGCAGAAGACGTAGTGGTTTCGTCACGGCCACTAGCCTTTTCTCGTCGTTCAAGGGGTCTGCTCTGCAATGTGCTTGTGGGCCTTCTGTATTTTAACTACCTACTACTGGTGAAGTTTTTTGTCTTTTTTTGGGCGTTAGGGATGGGGGTTGCGAAGGGACTGGAGCATGGAAATGGACTAGATATGATATCTTTAATGGGAGATTCAACCGTCTTGAACTATCCACATGTCACGATATCACGACATTTGTCACTTGTGTGAATGGCATTGAATATGTCTGGCCATAATCGCGGTCTTGCTTGTTTCCACCACCGACACTCGGAGCCGTACTTCCTGTGTTGTTGTTCCTAAGTCCTAAAGTAGTGTATGAGGCAAGAAAAGCTCGATGCTCAACGTATGTGGTCTATATCGCCGTTCAACTCTCACTCGAGCGGTCTCCAGGGAATGCATGCGTCAAGCTGGAGAGGCCCGGATCAAAGCGCTCTTTGCGCTCGTCGGCCTGCTAGCCACGGACTCATCCCGAGGCAGGGCACGTATATCCTCACCGTCATCATACCAACTGCACATCACCCAGCCCCTCTCATTCCTCTTCATCCCCTACCTCCACAAGCGCCTCCCACCCCACCTTTGCAGCCCCTTCAAACCCCATCACAGCTAAAGCCGCCCTCTAACTCCTCCTTCAAAATATCCCATTCCCAACCACCTCTAACCCCCGAGAAAAGAAACAAGCCCGCAGATAAAAACAGGAGGTTCAGAAGACGGGATGAAGTCATAAGAGAAACCAACACCCTGATTCTTAATTTAGAAAATCAACAGCCCCCGGGGGGGGTGGGGGGTGTAAACATCCATGACGCGCGCATGGAGCGGAAGGAGCGGGCGGGCGGGGGCAACAACAGATCTGGGGGATCTAAAAATAGGAGATATCTTACCACTCGCCTCCTTTACTCCTTCACGTCACCCGTCTTTGTGCCTGGGAGAGGTAAAGTACGGCAAGGGGAAGTTGGTCATGAGAGGGTTTTTTTTTTCTTTTTTAATTCCGGGGTGGCGAAAAGATGGACCGGCCGCTCCCCGTCCAAGTGTCTGTGGTTCTTCTTGGTGTGGGTAGATGAGAGGCAGACCACAGACCTGAGCGCCTCCCGAGAGCCCCTCGCTTTTCGTCTCGTTTCAAATATTCCTTCCGGCGAGCGGCAAACGGGCCCCTTTGCAGTATCACCATCCGTAGACAACCCGCCGAGCCAGAGCTCTCGTCGTCACGCAACGCGGCGTGAAATCCTTGTGCTGTTCTGTCACCTCAATAGTCCCTGGCACACCATAGGGTGCGTTCTCAGGGTCATGGATCTACGTAAAACGCTACCGCCTTAGAGAACACCTTCTGGAATGATGCCGCGCTGCGGGTAATCACTCGCATAAGTGCACCCAGAAATATCCCAGACGGCACTCCCCGGGGGCACGGGATCCATCACCACGTGTGCACGGCAATCTCCCATCCCATGATGACGACTGACCAAGGCGTCAACGTGCATGCTCACCTGGCAGGGGCGTATGCTTAAGGCTGCCTCGAGTGATGAAGCTTCACCGGACGGGTGTCTCCCTGCCAGTAATGTAGCCCTCTCCGGCCAAGCGTCTCGCCCATAACGCTCACCTGCAGGGCATCCAGCACTCCACCCCCAATGACAGACGTCCACCCAGGGACGAGATCGTACCTTGCAGCTCAAAGCGCCGATACCACGCCGACCTGCAGCCCATCACCACCCTTGGCGCCCTGGCCGTGACCTTGGGATCGCCGACCCGCCGCCGGCGCACTAGAACGGGCCAACCGGGGGCCTCTATCACAGCCCTAGGTGGTGAGGTGAAACGGCCGGATCGGCGCTTATTATGGGGAAATCTTCACAACCTTGGCCGTGTGCGGGCCATTGGAGGGGAACAGGGCTGAGGGCTCGTGGCGAGCGAAACGCGTGGCGAGAGCTCGGGCTGTGGGTGAAGCGATGCTGCCGTTGAAGTCGGCGCTTAGCGGGCGTCTACACGACTGGCTCTGATTCGTCAGATTTCGGATCGACGTCCAGAATCCATTGCCTTCTGGGCGTATAGCGGGAAGCTGAAACGACTGAAGAAGTTTGTGACCAAACGTGGAATCTGATCGAGAAAGCCAGCAGTACTCAATGCGTCGTCGTCGTGACATTTGAACAAAGGGGGGCGGTGAATCTGACTAGTGAAGTCGGGCTGCCTATCCATCGGGGGGTACCCTGTAAATTAACCAGACGGCGCAGACGCAAGGGGGACTCACTCATGTTCGAGTGTCACCAACAGTTCTAAGTTTAGAACCCCTCCCTTCCCTCACCCTGTCCCGTCGTTCCGGCGCGACGGAAACTATCCCACCTCCAGCCTCTGGATATCGAGTTTCCGGAAGCTGCGCTGTGTCGAAGAGAGACACCTCTAATTCATCCGTGATGAAACTCCACAAGCGCGGAGGATCCATCTGCCCCACACACAAACCCTTTGTGTCCTTTGGTTATGTGAACCACTCACTACCTTTAGGCCCTCCGCAACCCCTCGCTTGGCAACCCCACACTGACTGCCAAAAGTGACATTAAACGAGACTAAGACAACCCCATAGCGCCGACTATCGGTTCGCTGAGAATGCCCCAAGAAGGTCCGATCCCAACTGTCCCGAGGTCCGTTTTCGCGTCGGGATGTCGGATGAGGGGGCGGGGATATTAGAGGGGCCACTTGAGACGCATGCTCCGAGGCCACGGCCACAGAAGGAGGCAACCGGCATTCCAAGAGATGAGCCCAACATCGGCTTGCCATGCTTTTGGCCCCCATTCCCTTCCCCATTCACTGGACGAGATCCGCTCGTCGCTCGCGCCACCCGCCACGAGATTGATCCCGTCCATCAGCAAGCGAGCCGCCCCTCCACCTCTCTTCTCCCACTCCTGCGCACCGGGGGCGGGACCACTACGTCGGAATTCCTTGACAACAACCTCCCCAAAAAATACTTTTTGGCCTTTCGATCGTATTCGGGGAATACGTTTTCTCGGCTGTTGGCTAGCGGCCCCATTTCCATAAATAGTCAGGCCTAGGAAGCGATGCCCAGCCCTTCTCGCTTTCTGGTCTTCCCAAGACGTCCGAAACGCTCCCCGTGAGTCACGCTCTGAGCCGAATTCCTTCCCCGGCCCGAAAGAAAAAGACGGGTGCGGCTGGTGGGAAATCGAGAAGTATCCCCCACCCCCCCCCCCCCTTCTCTTTCTCTGCCCCTGAACCGTGCGGTAAACGTACCATAACCGCCACTGTGAGTGGTGTAAAATCTAACAGCTACTGCGTGACAATTCCGGAGAACCTGACCTTATTTCTGGGAGTTCGTTGATGTAATACGGATACGGGGACCTAATATATCGCTTAAATGAAGGAACCATCGTCGGTTATCGCCGCTTCGCCGCGGAAAGTCGATCTCCAGGGAGGCCGGGGCGAAAGTGTATGTCGTCGAGAAGAAACTGTCTCGACGTATGGCCCATCAACGTGTCACGGCGAGGCTCTCGCCTCTCCTCTCACATCGACCATGCATACCAAGGCAGGACCCAAGATCTCAGCACACCGTCCCCGTCTGCAAGTCGCCCAAAACTGAGCGGTGCAGGTGAATGAGGTACCCCTGTCCCCTGTATCCACACCCCCTCGCCAAAGCGCTCCACAAATGCCAACACCGTGTACCCTCAGCCGCCCAGCCGCCAGCTCTCACTGAGAGCAGCCCCACTCACCGCAGAAAATACCCGCTCGTTCCATGCGTCAAAGGATCGCACGCTGTAATACGGCGGAATCCTCTGTCCCTCTGACCACCGCTTCAACCTTTTGGGAGGAGGAGTTATGCTGACCACGTTTTCCCACGGTTCGCCTATGAAATTGAGGAATATGTTCTCGATTTGATTACCGATGGCGGATCAGATTCCCAAAAGGGAAGCGCGCCTCCGTGCTTGTCACACGCCCTGCAGAAGGCACACAAAGGTGAAGTTGCAGGGCGGAGGTCACCACTTGACCCTTGCTGTCCTGAACGAATGGTCCCGAGCTGTCCTCCTCGCCAAGGTCGAAACGCAGCGTCTTAATTATTCGCCATTCATTGGTCGGCGGCTTCGGATTTCCGGCCAATGAAACGGCAGAGAGCCGAGAGTAACACTTGCGCAAGCGTCGCCTCCGTCCTCGCGTGCAGCGGTAAATGCCTGGTGACTTGACTGTTGGCTCCTGCGTCAGACGCAAGATCCTTCGCGGGCCTAGGCCGTGAAAGTTCCCGGAAGCGGAGTAGATCCGCGTCAAGTCAAATTTGGAAGAATGGAGGTTTAACAATATCTCACTCCTTCGGGTGTTACCAGAAGCCAGTTGTACGGACATGAAAACTGCCAGGGCAAACCAATTATGGGAAACCAGGAGGTGGAAACAAAGATGCGCAGGGCGCGGATGAATGCTCAGTGGTTGCTGGCCGATACAGCGGGGGTGTCTTGTCGCTTGGGGGTGGTGTGGATGTAGAGCAAAGACGCTGCTTGCGCTGAAGGCGCATGTCGCATATGGGTTCTAAAATTAGGACGTCGCTCCGAATTGTCCTCTTGTGAAGGCGGCAGCAAAACGAGCCATTGTCTCCTGTTGGGCCCTGAGGCGCGTTGTGAATATTACTGCTTCGAGCAGCGTAGCGATGCGAACCTCCCGTCGGTGCGCAAAACGCCCGCCGTCGATCCGAGGTTGGAGGTATTAATAACTGCGACTTGGGGGAGGCGGCTCGGGCATAGATTTCCTGAACTGGAAATAGTCGGGTATCAGAGCACCCCCCGCGCCCGGTAATATCTGCCCCTGTTTTGCATCGCCTGTTCTTTTCAGGGCTATTAGTGGGCTGGGGACCCGAAACCTCACCCCGTTTTTTCGTGGCAATGATGGCTCCAACTCACTGGTGATTGGAGCGAGCAAGGCTTCCGTGTCATTTCACATGGCGAGCAGAACAGCGAGGGAACGGTGCCGGAAGCAGCAAGGCAAGCCCAGCTCTCGACTCATACCCGAGAACAAAGTTTCCGAGACAATAGGGCGGTGTGCGAGTGGAATCAGATCACAGTAGGAATTTCTTGTTTTGGGACGACGGAAGAGCAGGTAGTGCGTGGAAACCGGCCGGTAGACATCCCGCGCATAATGGATTTCAGGCGAGTCGAAGTCTAAGAAATCCGACGTCGGACCTGCCTGGGGTCGAATGATTTGTAAGAGGTGACACCCGGGGGCGAGTTGGATCAACGATGCAATTGGAATCAGCAGAACAGCCGTTGCGCCGCCACCTGTAGTTGGCTGCATGCGGGGCGGGCGGGAGCACTGGGAATCCGGAGCCGGGAGAAAGAATGTGTTCCATTGACGCGGACAGCTAATTGAGATGGCATGAGTACTGCGGGGTGCCTGTGATGGGAAGCAATGATCCTGGTCAGTCCGGTGCTTGACGCTGGAGATACGTCGAAAGAGGAGGGTGTGGGACTCGGATGGAAAAGAAGGCCTGGGCAATGCGGCCTCTGGCAATCAATCACCAAGAATGGACATGGCAGCGGAACGGGGTCGACAATAGGAAGAGGAAGCCTGCGAGGGAAGGTTCGCCTGAATCCGCAGTATCGCAGCAATGAGATATGGCGGTGGCTTTCACTTCATTGGACGGGCGAAAAAGTGACGGAGTAGCGCATATATGAGACAACGAGGTTAGTCATCCCATCGAAAGGCGACATGGCGGTCCAGATAAGGTGACAGTACGGCCGCAGATGTTGTGGATGGAGAGACGCCGAAGAGATGAACTGCGAGGTAACACTGGGAAAACAGGCGCCATTCTCAAGTTCTCAACGCTCAGACTCACATTTATTGGTTCTGATCGGTTACTCCGAACGAGGAGGAAAGAGCCTTCGTTACCTGGGTGGCACAAGCGGGATGGAAGGTGCATTCGAAGCATTGACGCAGTGGGGGCCGAATATTAGGCTGACGACGGGATTAGTTGGGTTACACCTCCCCTCTTCCGCCCCTACTTCGCAAGATAACCCTTACGCGATGCCGTTCTTTAGCCGACAGGGCGGCGGGAAGAGAATCCACGTTGGGATGAAGAGAAATACATTAACTCTGCTATTTTGCCGTTGCATATATGCGCTTGACCCTTGGGACCCGCCGCTTACGCCACTGGGGTGCATCTTATTGTTCTCGTGGCGGGTACTGGAAATGGGGCTGACAATGGGATAAAGGGCAACGATAGACAGAGCGTGGCGGGCGCTGCTTGGAATGTGCCGACGGGACGCAAGGCGAGAGAGGGCGGTTGTGTCGGACGGTCCTCGCCTGTGTCGCTTGTTGCAGCCCCCGAAGGACGGGAACTCATTTTACTGCTACTATGCACGCGGCTCGTCTGTTACGCCGAGGCCGCCGCGGATCATAACGGGGGCCAAAATCACGAAGATCTCCCCGTTTAACAACCACACCATTAGAAGTAAATCCCGGAAGTACTTTGACGGATAACGACGTTGGCTTCCGGAGAGAAAAGCCTGAGACACTGTGCACATGAGTTTCCGTCCCTTCAAGAGCTGCGCCACATATGGTGAGGAAGCCCAGCTGCAGAGCTTCGAGGCATCCAATCCCCAAGCCTCAGGTGGCCAGCCAGAACCTGTCAAAGAATCTCGGCAACCTGGACTGGAATGTTCTCCGGTGGGTGAGGGGGGAGAGATGGTTGTTTTAATACGGTAACACCGGCTTGCTCCGCCACGACTGGGGATGGGTCACCTTCTCCACGCTTGGGGGGGGGCTTAATGACCTCCGGAGAAACGGCATTGAAGACATAACCTCAGCGAAAATGTCAACGGATCGAGGTCTAAGCCGCTAGCGCGGCCTTTACTTGAACAAGACATTGTGGGCCGTCTGCCACGCAAGGCTGATGAAAACAATATTCGAGTATGTGCTCGAGCATGTGGTGTTGCGATGCTAGACGCGTGTCGCCTCCCGACGCGGCTGCTCCACTGGAATGGAGGCTCGTATCGCGAGGCAGCCCAGCGCCAGCCGCGCCGCGCCTCCAGTGGCTTGGATCATGAGGTCAGCACAGTGCTCACCTGAGGTTGGGAGAAAGGTTGAAGAAGAGCAGACCTGCCGGAGACGGAAGTCTCATTTCCCCGCGCCACGTGCCATGTGACCGATGTTACGGCGGAAAGATCATGCCTCGGCAAGGCCATTCTCCAGATGGTTCTCCCAAATTGGGTGAACCATAAAACATGTCGCGACTGCCGCGATAAAGAACTCGAAATGCTGGGGAAATGGGAGCACAGTACGAGGTGGCCCCCTGGCGTCCTCCGATGGTAGGCTTCCGGCGCACGGTGGTCCCCCACCCCCCAACCGTTTGGAGTGTGGCCTCAAGTCCACGCCCGCTCATGGGACCGTCTCGGGGCAAGCTCGAGTCCACCAACGCGCGAGGGAAGCGCCATGCGCTGAGTGTAGGCTCCTGCGGCAGGACTTGCACCACTGGGGATGCGTGACTGATCTTGGACTGAGTCTCTCGTGGCCCGCCCGCAACCCGCTCCCGTCTTTTATCGCCAGGGGGGTTGGCTATTGGCGGACCCCTGCTCCTATGGCCTGTCCAGTCAATTGGGAAAGCGCTCGGTCTGGTTGAAGAATAGCGACACTGATGACCTATTTTTAGACGATGATGGCCACGCGCGAGCTGCAACAGGTCTTCAGAAATGCGCGAGACGCTGGGCTCCATCTCGTCACTTGCCTTTTCTCTGCGAACCAGAGCCCTGGTAGCCAAGACCTATTCTTGTAGAGGGTTCGCCCAGCACCAGGGAGTTGCATCACAGATGTCCGCGAGCATGTTTAATCCGGACTGGAAGCGTGGGATGAGAACCCGTAACCCTCGTTGGACATGGTGCAAAAAAGGATGCGCTTACACCGACTACTCCGTCCCCAGTTCAGTGAATCCTGTTCTCTCTTCCCGTAGCCGTGGATTGTCCCAGCATCACTTGCACACCTCGGTCTCGTAATACGACGGGGCGTAATTGGTGGCCGGGTGTCATCGTTTCGGAGTAATACCAATAGCGTGAGCTTCCCACGCCCAAGCAGACCCTCAAACCGCATTGGTACGTGGACAGGTTGGCCCTCCAGATCGCTTCGCGATGCCCCACCGCATCTTGGATGGACATGTCCCGCGGCCCATGCTCCACTGTGCTAGGCGGGCAGTACTTTGTTGGGTACTTCCATGGAAGGCAGCCACGCCACGGCCCAAAGTACCGTCTCGCCAAAGGCCTACCATTTTGTGACATGGCGTCTCTTCCCGCGGCCGCCAAAGGGCTTGTCATACCTGTACATGTTACAACAAGGTCTTGCTATCCCCACCCCCTCCTTCCCTCGCTGCTCGCTCTCCCAATCGGCCCCCTTCTGACGCCCACTCGCGCCTGCCCTTCGCTCTCGGCCGTTCTTGTTCATATCAACAAAAGCGCTCTCATCCCTCCCTCGTCGCAAAACGCAACTTTCGATTTCCCCTCCGTCCTCGCACTCGCCAGCGCATACCGCCATCATCCTCTCTCGAACCCCGTTGCGCCTTCGCCCATGCGCACCAGTATCGAGGAGGTTCCTACCACCCATCTCACAAATCTCGGCCCATTTGGCATGGAAAGATCTAATTCACTAGCCTATCCAGCTTGCCTCACAACCATATAAACCGCATCCCGTCCTCAAGTCGCCACGGCTGTTCATTCATTTTATTACAATTGCGACGGGTATCGCAATTATTCATAACTTTTTTTTTCCCCTTCCTGAGTTTGCGCGGGAGCTGGACTCGGTTCGCTACTCTCTCACGCCCCAGCAGTTTCCGGTAGGCGCAGCATAATCGCGCGTCAAGCAAACTCAAGCGCCATTGGATTTTCAGAGAGGCTGGGGAGACCAAGGGCCCAAACCCCAAATCTAGCAGCGACCCGGCAAACAGGAATCCGAGAGGCGCAAAAGCGACATCCACGGATTCACTGAGGGGAACGTTGAATCGCTCCTTTTTTCAGTTTACTTCTTGCCTCTCGCTCAATCCTCGAGCCAGCAGAAAGGGTCAAGGCCAAATTTTATTACCACGGAAATTGTTTTCATTGAACTTGGGCATTTCTGGCTCCTCTCTTCAACCACAACTCGGTGGTCGGAGCCAGTTTTGAACGATTCTCGGAGAGAGGAAACACTGCGCTAACGAGCGTCGGACGAGCCTTCGGAATTCTAGCGGCTAAAGCAGAGCGCGTCCTGGAGGACTAAGCCATTCTTCGGTTCTTCTTATTCCGTTCTGGTGCTGGAGACTCGTCGGTTGTCTCCGACATTAAGGCGGAAGAAAGGGACGGGATTCATTATTTTGCGGCAGACTGCGCCGGCTCCGAGCCAAGCGACTGGTGGGAAAGACGAGCGGGATAAAAAGGGAAAGTCGTCCACGGAAGGCTTCCTAAACCGGATCGCAATCTAACGCACACATCGTCCCCAGCTTTTTGGATTGTCGCCCACCTCGGGATTTCATCGACTCTCTTCTGGGCTTATCATCGCAGGCGTCTTCTGACGTGGCTGTACCCTGATCCTTTTCAGCACTTGCCTGCCCCAACACCCTGCTCAGGGTTGTGCCACGGCGAATTGATTCGTCACGGAGGTCAGCTGCCTCCACTCTCGCCGGGGACCGAGTGAGGCGGAGTCCGCGCTGGGCAACACGCTAACACACTGACCAACGCTCTGGGCAACGGATCAATCGACGACAGGCGAGCCCTCCTCGGAAGCCGCTACCGCCTATTTTGGCCATTTGATTGGGAAGCAGTGCATCTTGCGCTTGCTCTCCATCTGCGTCGCGGCGCGTGAACGGAGCGTCTGAGGCGCCTGTGTTCGAGGTAAGAGCTTGTCAAATCAATTTCTCATGTAAAACACGAGTTGCCTTCATGCCCACCCCGGCCGCCATCCACATCCCACTGCGCGTCCTTGCCCCGTCCCTGCTTCCTCCTCTCGGTCGCACATTACCACGACTAAATCACACCCGATCCCTGTGCGGTCTTCGCCGTTCTTGCCAACATCGCGAATATTACTCGCGCTTCATGTTTCCACCGACGGCTTTTGGGCGCTTCTGACCATATTCGCGCAGGCACTTCGGGGCAATCTCACTCGCAGAGATCATCACCTGTCTGTCGGTCCATACCGCAGTAATTACCGTTTCCTTTTCAAGTTCCTTGTTGCGAAATGTCGGCCTTCACGGCTTTGAATGGGGCTGAGAAGCCTCCGGAAGCCACGATTCAGGTTGCAGACCAGACGAGGCCAGATTCTTCCGGGAGGCCCAATGGTCAGAGTTCACTAGCCTCGGCTGTGCCGGAGTCGGCAAAAGCGCCCGACTCTCAGAAGGATGCCTGGGCAGCCTCCACTTCGGATCGACAATCGCATTATCAACAGCCGTCGGGCTACGCCGAAGCCGATAATTCCCACAAACGGAAAAGGTCGGATTCCGTTGAATTGCGAAGGGATCAGCCTCCGCCTGCTCAGCAAGACAGGTCGCCTCAGCAAGCAACTGCTCAGTCGGCTCATTCGGAGACACGGATGGCGTACGAGAGCCGCGAGCAAGACTACCGGTGCTATGCGGAAGACCACCGCCAACGGTCCGATGGGTGGTACGGAAGTCAGAATCGCGATACGCAGCCAGGGTACGAGCACAAACAGTCTCAGCAACAACCCCAACAACCAACACCGGCACCATCGAGAAGGACGCCACCGGCTCACACCCACTCGGATGACCCGGGCTCAGAACCGAGCCAGAGGGAGCGCGGCCACAGTCGGGTCGATGCAGACTATCCCGGCACAAGTCCGGATGTTGATGATCGCTCGGGTTCAGTGTACACGACTTCCCCCTATAGTGAGAGAAAGGATACAGGGGTCATTCAGGTCGACTCGAAGAAGAGGAAGAGAATCTTCAGTAACCGGACCAAGACGGGCTGCATGACCTGTCGCAGGCGGAAGAAGAAATGCGACGAGAAGAAGCCTGAGTGTAAGTCCCCCTTTGTTGGGTGCCAGCCCAGGATATCTCGGGTGATACTTGTTGGCGCTACGGCTGGAGTCGCTAGTCTAACATGATTCGCAGGCTCTAACTGTATCCGCGGTGGCTTTTTATGCGCGGGGTATCCGCCACAGAGAGGCCCAACTTGGCCGAAAGTGGAAAATAAAGCTGCCACTATCCCGCTCGAGTCTAAGGATCCCACCTATGTGCCCCCAGGAGCGTATGGAATGCCCCAGCAGCACCAGCAGGGTCAGAGCCAGCAGCAATCATCCCAACAGTCATCTCAGCAAACGAATCCGTATGTGACGCCTACTTCGGCGACAGCAACACAGCAGCTGCCGCAATCGCTCCCCCAGCCACCGCAGAAACGCGACTCCGTGACATACAATCGCGGACAACCTTTGAGAATCGACCCCCCTCAAGGTCGCCCCTTAGTGACGGACGATGATAGGCAGACGGCGTCAACGATCCCCAGCGCATCGGTGGCCAGTCCTGACAACAAGCTCTCCGCGATGTCGTATACGCCTGGTGCCAGCATGTACCCTACGCCCATAAGTGCCAATTCGGGACCCTCCGCGCCGTTCTCAGAAAGGGGTCCGAAGGAGTACCAGCGGGTGCCGCCATTGCATGACATCACGCGGACGGACCCGGAAGCGTCGCACCACGGGACGACCCTACCGCAGATCAATGTACTGCACCCCACTCGAACCAATAGTCCGATCACGCAAAGCCAAGCCGCGACCTCGAGCGCTCAAGTAGCGGCACAGATGGCGCTGGCACATACTCCGTACTCGTCCAACCGGTCTCGAACGCAAAAGGAAGAAATGCTTGCGGGAAGGCACTTCTATCCGTTCGACAAGGAACTCGTGCTAGAGAGGGAGAGGTGTAACGCTGCTTGCTGGAGGTTCAACAACTCGATGAACCCGGCGACCGGGGTGTCGCCATCGGAGAGGGCCCGGTTGTTCCGGGAAATACTGCAACCCCGCGACGCTATCCAGATATCACCCTCGGCCGCCTCGCCAGTAACGAACATCGGTCGCCTTGGTGACAATGTGGTTGTCGAAGCGCCGTTTACATGCGACTACGGGTATAACATCAGCATCGGAGCGAACGTGGTAGTTGGGCGAAACTGCACCATCCAAGACACCTGCGAGGTCAAGATTGGGGAAAACTGTCTCATTGGGCCCAATGTCGGTATCTACACGACGTCGGCCCCTCTTGATCCGAAGCGGCGGATGGGTAGCAAGGGCCCGCAGATCGGCAAGCCCATCACGATCGAGCCGGATTGCTTTATTGGGGCAGGTGCGATGATCCTAGCAGGCCGCACAATCGGCAAGGGAAGCACAGTAGGCGCGGGCGCCGTCGTTACGAAGGTGAGTGTCTGATCGGCGTGGCGGGTGGGTCTGTTGTCGAGCGTAGAGCCCAACGCTAACCAGAAGGATCCAGGACGTGCCTCCTTTTACTATTGTTGTCGGGACTCCAGCGAGGGTGCTAAGAGGCGTCTCATCCTAAACGCGAGGTGATCGACACCACGTTTCGGTCGCAATTTTTCGTCGGCGGCGTTCTATGCTTTCCTTTCTTTGTCTTTTGATCTTCTTCTCATTTTATCAGTGTACTTGCTCAGCGTCTAGATTTGGGGTGGTCGGAAAGGGTGTTTGGAAAGTTCTTGGTACGGGTATGTGTGAACGACTTGGGCATCTGAGATGCTGTGACGACTTTCTTCGCAAAAAGGGGAGCGGGTTTACGGCGGTCGTGGCCAGTTTTGACTTGAAGGCGCGCTGTGTTCCATTTGCTTTCTGTTCCTTGCGCGGCGTAATCTATTAGAGCGCGCACATGATACCTCGGGCAATAGCTGGATTCTTGATACAGGGGAGTAGTCGGTTATGGCAAGTGTATCCTCAAGCGGGTTTTGAAAATACAGGTCTTACATTAATTTTGCCAACACCAGAGGCGGGTTGTTCGAGGACGACTTGATGATGTATAGCTCGGAGACATGTAGTTTAGAATGAGGCGACTTATGTGGGGCATAAGGAGGCCCGGGCTGAGTGCATGAGCATGCTACTGTCGTCGTTGAGAATCGGTGAGATGAGAATGGAAGTGAGATTGAGGTTGGGTTTACACGCTTACTCATCCATCTGGCACGGTTGACGTCGCAACCCAAGCTCCATAATTTATGCCCCGCACTCACAGCTAAGCCCACTGGGACGGAGGTGCTCCTCATGGCATGTTATAACCTCCCAGGAACGCGGCTGTCTTGTGTTGTCCTTGCTCCTTTTCACCTCGAGAGCCCCAGCCGAGCTAAGGGTTCTACCCCTGATATCCTCCTCCGCATTCTATGAGCGACCATGTCCGTCACCATTGACAAGATCCTCGCAGCTGCGCCCGCGACGGTCCGCGGCCAGCCTACGCCGCTGTCCTGCGACAGCAAGGGCGAGAGAATAGCCTATGCCGTAAGTTGTAGCTGAAGCTGCCCCATCTTGGTGGTAGGGGATGTGCAATTCTCACTCTGAGTTCAGTCTGGAAAGTCGGTCTTCCTCAGGTCCATCGACAATCCTGCCGATAGCAAGCAGTATGTCGGCCACACGGCCCAGACGACCGTAGCCCGCTTCTCTCCAAGCGGCTTCTACATCGCGAGCGGTGACGTCTCGGGGACCGTGCGCGTATGGGACGCCATAGAAGCCGTCAATACGAAGGGTATGTTATCCCAAGCTTGGCTTGGCCCTACCCCCAACCGGTCGCATGCTTACAGTAGTTCCTAGGCGAGTACGCCATCATCTCTGGCCGGATCAACGACATCGCTTGGGACGGCGACTCCCAGCGTATCATCGCTGTCGGCGACGGTAGGGAGCGCTTTGGCCACTGCATCACGGCCGACAGCGGCAACTCGGTCGGCGAGGTGACGGGCCATTCTAAGGCCGCCAACGCCGTGTCCATCCGCCAGCAGAGGCCACTGCGTGCCGCAACGGTGTCGGACGACAGCAGCATGTGCTTCCTGCACGGGGCGCCCTTCAAGTTCAACTCCAAAGCTGACGGCCTGCACAAGTCGTTTGTCTTCGGCACAGCGTTCTCGCCTGATGGAAGCAAGCTGGTCACTGTCGGCGCAGACAGGAAGATACAGTTTTATGATGGCAAGACGGGTGAGCCGACAGGAAGTATCGGGGGCGGGGAGCATACGGGGAGTATCTTTGCCGTGTCATGGGCGCAGGACTCGAAGAGGCTTGTTACTGCTAGTGCTGACCAGACTGTGAAGCTGTGGGATGTTGACGGAGGGAAAGTAATCCAGTCGTGGAGGCTGGGCCCCGAGGGTGGAAGCGTGAGTGACCAGCAGGTTGGCGTAGTGCATGTCCCCGGCCGGACGGACGGGCTCATAATCGCGCTCAACCTCGACGGCGACCTTACGTACCTGCACGAGGGGAGCGATAAGCCTAGCAGGATCGTGCAGGGCCACAACAAGAGCGTCACGGCTCTTGGTCGCGGGTCCGACGGAAAGGATAGCACGCTGTGGACTGGTAGCTTCGATGGGCGCGTGTGTAGATGGGAACTTGGCGAAGGACTCGCGACGGCTGTCGATGGCCAGGCACACTCCAACCAGGTCGTCAACTTTACCCCCGGTCCGGGCCGCATCTACAGCGCGGGCTGGGACGACATGCTCCACACGATAGAGGAGTCGAGTCCGGCCTTGGATGGGCCTAAGTCCAAACTCCCCGCCCAGCCCAAGGACATAGCCTCCTCCAACGGCCGCGTCTATGTCGCTACCGCCTCGGGCATCGCCGTCTACGAGAACGACAAACTCCTAAAGGAGACACCCCTCCCCTTTACCCCGACCGCCATCGCGGCGCACGAACCTGTCGTCGCTGTGGGGGCAGACCAGCGCGTGCTAGTCTACGAGGCAGACAATTCCGGCTTCCTGCGAGAAACGCAGACGCTCACTAAATCTACATCGCAGATCTCCTCGCTTTCTTTCTCCCCCGAAGGCGCGCACCTCGCAGCGGGCAACGCGGTGGGAAAAATAGTCGTGTATAAGACCTCCGGGTGGGACGTCGCGACAGATCGGTGGTCTGCGCACACGGCGCGGGTGACATGCCTGGCGTGGAATGAGGAGGGCACGCACGCTGCTTCAGGGGGTCTGGACACGAATGTGCATATTTGGAGCCTTGCGAAGCCAGGGGGTAGGGTCAAGGCCGCAAATGCGCATAAGGATGGGGTAAATGGAGTTGCTTGGGTAGGGGGCAAGCTCGTGAGCTCTGGTGGTGATGCAGCGGTCAAGATTTGGGATGTGCAGGTGTAATGTATTCCGCTTGGCCACTCGGGCGAGAGTTGATGAGACGTAGAACCGTTTATGAGACGAACGCTAAAGGGTAGATGAAATACAATGAAAACGTAAAACATTCCTGATTCTCATAGCCCCAACGCCATAGCCCATACTCCGTTGCCACGCCCATCAATGCTAGAAGACGCCCAATGGGTCGCCTCACAGAGAAAACTCCACGTCCCCAACAAACCCCGTTCCGCGTCTGCGGCCCCGGTCTCGGGTCTCATTCTTCTGCCTCCAGATTGCGGCAAGCAAGGGTTCCTAGCCCTCCACAAGCCTCTCGAAAGCCTCACGTTCTTGCTCGTTCAGCACCGAGGCCATGCGCGCACCCGCGGCGCTGGGCTGCCGCTCCGTCTCGGCGATGTGGCTGGCAATGTCCCAGATAGTGGGGGCATAGTCGCGTGTCGGGGCGCGCGCGACGGGGACGGGATTGGCAGGCGTATTGGTTGGGTGGGAGGACTTTTGCGATTCGTGGGTCCTTAGGGATTGAGGGAGGTTGCTTCTGTTATTAGTAGGGGTTGTTGATTGGAGGGTATGGAGGGAGGGATGGACGTACTTGAGGTCGCCGTGGAGGGCGTAGCGTTGTCTCTGGAGCTCCTCAGCGAGCTCGAGCTGGTGGTTGTCCTGCAGGACGGGGTTGGGGATGACGATCAGGGGTACGTTGAGGCCCATAGCATCTAGGACCGTACCCGTGCCTAGCCGTGTAAGCTCTCTCACCCCTCAGGGCAAACAGACTGAAGCAATCGATGAGATACTCACCAGCGTGACAAATCACAACTCCCGTCTCCCGCTCCCCCTCTCCTTTCCCACACATAACCATCACCGCCTTCAAATCATCTACAAAATCAAAGCAATCTATCCTCAGGGTGGGGTGCGCAAACCGCATCGCCGCGGACCGGAACTGCTCCGCATCCCTCCCGGCCTGGATCACCAGGCGCGTGTAGCCGGCTTCAATTAGCGCGGTGAGGAATGCCGGGTCGAGGGCTGCAGTGACGAGGCGGGTGAAGGGCGCGGTTGATCCAACGGTTATGAGGCAGTAGCGGTGGAGCGGAGGTGCAGGCGGCTCAGGAAGATTGAGGCGGGTGTGCGTGAGGGTTTCCGCGAGGGTATTGGCGAGGTCGGCTTTGGTGGGCTGGGGTGCCATGGTTGCAATGCGGATGACGTTACCCTGGATGGAATAAGATGATACGAGAATGTGTGAGAGCGGGATGATGAGGAATCGATTGTCTGTGATGTTATGAGCTTGTGAGTTTGTGTATTTGAATCAAGCCGTTGGAATATTAGAGTCTAAGGTTGGGAGTCAGATGATGTTGTTTTGTTCGGTCCAGAATGGATGATTTCCTCTGTTTTGACCAAGATGTGGGGAAATGGAAACAACTACTGATCGAAAGGTCGCAGGGCAGGATGCATGTGTGAACTGAAGCTGGTGATGTTAGTGTCCGCCAGCTGCTCCGGCGCCAGGCGGTTGGCGCCCCACTTCAGCGCCATGAGATGCTCAAGCACGGATGCCCCGACATTTACCCGTGCAACAGTCGACTTCCCAAAAATTTTGGCTCAACTCCCGCGTCACTTCACAGCACACGCAGAAGCCAATTGACGAGGGTTTCGGGCGATACCTCCCAAAGGAAACCCAGCACACGATGGCAGCGGCAAGCACAGCATTCCGCCTCTGCGCCCGCGCGATAGCACGGCCCCGACCCGCCCCGGCTCTCCACACGCGACCGCTCCTTCAGCGTCGGGCCCTGACCAGCAGCTCCCTACGATGGCGCCCGGCCAAGAACCCCGAAGAAGAAGACGCTGAAGCTGCCGAGCCCGAGGAGACGTCGTCGGAATACAACTTTGTCGAGACGATGCTCGCGGACATCCCGCCCAAAGACCGCAGCCCTGAGATGGAGGCGGAGCTGGAGGAGCTGAGGACGCAGCTGGAGAAGCAGGAGAGCAACATGCACGACGGGCTGGACGAGATGTCGGCGAAGCTGTTCAAGGAGCCGAGGCCGCAGAGGGACTCGTTCTGGTTCGATGAGGAGGACGATGATCCCACGACGCAGGACATTGTGGGGGACGAGTTCGATGAGGACGATATCCCGACCATGGCGCACGGGAAACTGGATGAAGTGAGGGAGTACAGGCACTATGCAAGGATTGTGGCGTGGGAGATGCCCATGCTGGCGAGTAGGTTCCCCTCCAGTTTCTGGGTATTGAAACTTGGTAAAGGGGGGATCGCTGACTCGAAACAGAACTCGCAAAGCCTTTCGAGCCTCCGAAGGAGGACCAGGTCCTCCGCTACCGTTACACGACATACCTGGGCGAGTTCCACCCCGCGCAGCGCAAGGTCGTTGTGACCTTCTGTCCCAGCGATCTCGGGCTCCCCGCCGAGCAGGAGCTCAAGCTGAAGAAGCTCGCCGGGCCGCGGTACAACCCCGAGAGGGACGAGATCAAGATGTCATGCGAGAGCTACGATCACCAGGCGCAGAACAAGCGGTACCTGTCCGACCAGGTCGACAGGCTCATCGAAGCCGCCAAGGTAACGTCCAACCGCCATCCCGACTTCTACTCCTCCCCACTAGTGGAGGCAGATATGCTAAAACGGAAGACTAGGACACGACTGACACCTTCGCCGACGTGCCCCTGGACCTCCGCCACCACCCCATCAAGCCCAAGCCCAAGTTCCCTGCCGAGTGGCGCCTGACCGAGGACCGCAAGAAGGAGCTGGAGGAGATCCGCGCGGCGAGCCTCGCGCGGGACGTCAAGCGCGGGGAAGAGGGCAAGCTGATTGACGGAAGCGCAGTGCTGAGGCAGTTGCTGAAGGAGCCGGCGCCGGCGAGGGAGAAGGAGAGGGAGCGGGTTATGGTGGGGGCGAGGAGGAGGTGAGGCTGGGCTTTTGGGGGAGTTTTGCCGCGCTGGGCTGTTGTACAAATATGGGGGTTTAAATGTAATATACTACTAGACTTGTACTAGAATAACGGAGCGTTCTCTGCATGTGAGGATTTGTGAAATATGCTAGCTTATGGCATTCATGGTACATGGCTGCAAGGACATACCCTGCGGTTCAGCGTTTGTGTGTAAGGTATCAACAAGGAGAATTAAGAATAGATAATCAGGCGTGGGAGATGGGTATCAATAGGGTCTGTTCATGGCAAACTATCTCTTGCCTAAATGTCTATTTCCTCGCAAGCCACTTGCATGCCCCTTCTTCCCCTTCACTGAAGGTCATGTGATACATAAGTGTTTTCCCGGTATTCTTCCGGTGCATCCTCTCAGTGGAACTGGGGAAGCGCCGGTGCCGCGCGCCATAACATGATTACTTTAGTAATCTCATTCTAATGAATTGATTACAAGTATTTTTTAAAAAAAAATGATAGTAGGTATTAAGGTATTTTATTTTCATGTATTGAGTAATTATGCTATATTTAATTAAGTTTAATGTTGTAAGTATATAAGCATATAAATATGCTTATACTTTGGAAAAATGATACATCATACATAGATTCTAAGTATATGCCTTGTGCGTTGGTCGTGTAATCATCCAATAGAAATGTGATTGGACGGCTGACAGCAGGTGTGTGGAGTACATGGCACCGGATTCTGTGTTTGATTGGACAGGAGCTTTTCAGCAGACGCGGTGTGCGCCAGCATCTAGTCAAGGTCTGGCAGCAACATCCTTGCAAGGGCGTCCGTTATCCGTTTGGGTCCAGACGCTGTGTTTCGATGCTAGACAATCACGGCCAATCCTTCACATTCCCCTTTATTCCGAGATATGCAGAAGAGGTGCCCGAATCTGTCCACACGGGTCCATGAATGGAAGTCAATGGGCAAAACCTGAAAGACAGAACCGCTACTGGTCCAGTAGCGCCTCCAGTGTCCTGAGACTGGAGTTCTCCTGTCCGTCCTGAATGTGGCCTGCCGAGTCACGAATCGGTCATGATTCGCTTGACGTTGACCCAGCGCACTCCTGATAAGGACGGAGAGACGTAGAGAAGGCCAAAGTATTCCACTGCATGCGTTCGAACCCCGACGCATAACGGCTCTACTCAGCCCATGGCCCCGCCGGTGGCCTGGCCGGACCATCCAAAATAGAACACCCGCAGGCAACAGCACGAGACTCGCCCATCATTACCTTCAAGATTTAGAAAAGAGCGGCCGCCTCTGTCTCACAATCACTGCTCCCAAGTCTCTCCTTGAACCTTGTATGCATCTCCGAAGTATATCGAATGTTGAATCCCTGCAAGCCATCAACTGCTGTGTAACCACCCTTTTCTTGGACTCGACCAAACACAGGGGTCCCTATTTCTGGGGGTGAAAAATTTTAAGGGCAAGAACGACGAAGAGAATGGAAAGGAATGAAGGAGCTCCTGACCGCTGTTCCCTTCTCCCCTCACAAGGAAGGCTTGAAATGAATCAGGGCAGGAGATAGTGAGTGGTTCCTTTGGTCCTTGTGTATGTACAACGAGGATGGCATGTATCTCTCAGTCAAAGCTCACCAGGTTCAGGCCTTTTATCATCAGTGACGGCAACCTCCAGCCTCTTTTTTTTTCTCTCTCCCCGCATAGCCTTGCCGGTTGCTCTACTCCAGAGCTCAACACCTACCTGGCTTCGGGATCTCTTTCATACACTCAACGAAGTAGACTCTCCAAGCACCGGTGGTGTACTTCTTCAATACGCCCGACCCGACTGCTCGAGTCTCGTTTTAAGAAGGTCACAGGCTCTCGAGTTCCCCGGCTGGGGATTAGAAAGCCGGCGTGCGCCGTCCAATTCAGAGACTCGCCCAAAATCTCACCAAAACCCTCCTCCAGTCTCTGGGTTTTAGATGTGCATGGCCAGTCTACATTGACTTTGTTTGCCAGTGTGCCTACTGAATCACTTACTTTTTACTTTTTACAACAGCTACTGCAGATTCAGTCCAAAAATCTCCGGTTGCTTACACTCCTGTCCCTTACTATTGCTGTTTGTCAACGTTTGCACTTGCAGCACTTTATGACCATGGCCTCTCAAGACTCTCCAAAGGTTCTCCATCAAGCTCATCCGTCCCCAGCGTTGTCTCAAAGCCAGGGGCCGAGCACCAGAGGCATAGCCTCCAAACAGCAGGAGCCCTACTCTCCTAAACAACCACCTGCTCTTGGTTCAGAAAATTGCTCCTGTCCCATTGAATCTGCAGACAGAGCAGCCCAAGACACACACTTGTAAGTGCAAAGGTGATAACACGACAATTCATATTTATCTCCATATTTGTGCTTCAGCCCCTTTAGAGCTAGTATCTTATACACTTTGTAGTAATGCCTAACTTTCCTCTTAAGATGTTAGAATGCCCTCACTCTCACTCTTACCCATGTCTATATTAACATTTTGATTCCAATAGAAGTCGAGTCACAGTCCTTCCATCTCCGACTCCTAGTGGAGAAGCTGAGAGTCCGCTCGCCATATCGACTCAGCCTAGCGCAGTCAGGACCAAAAAAACAGTCACAGAAGCCACCGCGGAAACCTCGGGAGCAGTCAGGTCCTCAATAAGAACTCCGACAAACTCGTCGACGCAATCCGCAGCCCCAGCTGAGACTAACCCAGCGACAAGAACCTCTACTCTTGAGAATGTCGGCGTTGGTCAGCAGGCTGCTGCATCTCAGGCCAGGTGCGAGCAGTGGATCGCTCAACTGGATTCCTACATCAGCCATCAAGAAGGCAGCCTGCAGCCTTCCGAGAAGCTCCGACTGGAGTATCTGAAGGCGGTGTTAGCCATGGGCGATGAGCTCTGTGTTGTTGTCCATGGATTTGTTGTACTATGGATACTTGATGCCGACAGATGTGCACAGTTGTTGAATCTCTCGCGGGCTGTGGTAGACTCTGCATGTCAAACCCTCGATATTGTATTCAGCGGGTTCCGTTCCTTGAAGAACGACCTAGTGACACGGCTAGTGTTCTTCCCTCCTGGTCTAGGGAACGGGGACATCCACCCCACCTCGATCGTGCATGTGTCCAGGTTTTTCCAGCGCCTTGCCAGCAGCTGGAGAGGCATCCTCTGCGACCACTTGAAGAAGCGGCAAATACCGTTGCGCCATAGGGAGTTGGTTGGCGTGCTTCAACTGAGATCCCAGAACTTGCGCCTCACTCTCTTCCGCTGGAGCTTAACCTTTCTCGGGGTACACAGCATACCGGAAAACGCGAATGTCATTTCAACCTTGGAGGATAAGTTCGCGGAGGACCAGGACTTTTACCTGGACCAGAGCCGCAGCGAGGAGGAGTATGAGATGCACGACGAGAAGATGGCAGTTGCCTTCGAGGTGCTCATGAGCGCAATTAAACGAGGACCGCCAGAGCGTGTCGGTCCGCAAGGCGCAACCGGTGAGTTGGGAATATCAGCGTACACCCTGGTGTTCCAGGGACTTTGAATATGGTGGCTAACTTGACTTGAAATAGTCACCCAGACACCGGTCCAGGGCCGGCAACCGGGCCCTCCGAAACAGGTCCAGAACCAACTCTCGGAACAACCTCGAAAGAGGCGGCGGACGCAATCTTTGGAGGGACAGCAGCATAATCTCGAGGGCACCCTGGAATACCAGCTGCGGCAGCAGCATCTACAGCAGCTCCAACACCTACAGAAAACGCAACTTCCGAATCAATCCATGCCGCAGCACCCTACCCGTCCACAGCATCCCATCCAGAGTCAGCAACAGCAGCATCCTCCCCAGTCCCGGCCGCAGCAGAATTCCCATCAAACCCCCCAGTATCAGCACCAGAACTTACATCTTAGCCAATCCCAGCTGCAAGGTCATACCCGGGTCCTACCGGCACAAGCCCAACGGCTATCAGGTGCGCAACGGCACGATCTCGAACAACAGACAATGGTTCAAGAGAGGTTGATGCAGCAGGCTCAGCAAGTACAGCAAGAACAAGATAACCAGATGTCGATCCTTCTTCAAGAACAGCAACAAGGAAAGCACATCCAGATGCAACAGCAAACCCAGCCACAGCACGCCTATCCCACACGTTCCGGGACGTGGAGTCCTTCGCCGACGAATACCTTCTTCTCTCTAATTCAAGGACAACCGGAGTCAGCTCAATCGTCTGGCTCCATGCCTGGATATGGACAGCAACCTCAGATACAAGACCGGACGCCGGTGACCCTATCCATGGGGCCAGCAGGTGTTGTGTACCAAAATGCTCCCATCCTGACCGAAGTACCTCAACATACCCGCAGCGCCGCGATACCCATTCCGAATCCGGCAACACCGACGGCAAATTCTCCAGCATCTCAGCATCCCCCGATGGAGGAGCAACTACAAAGAGGAGCACCCCATCACCATGTGCAGGGTCACCCCGGATCAACAGTCCCGTCGGGCCGGAATGCTCCGGTTCAACACCAGCAACAGGGCTACATGGACGCGAGCTTCACCCGCAACCCTCAAAATGCTGCGACTTTCCAAGGCGAAGGCCGTGGTCCCGCTCCTGCGCCGAGCCCCTCTAGCCTTGCGCCGTCAGGTCAACCTCACAAATCTCACGGGATCTACCATCAGTACATTGACTCACTGCTATCCGGGCCCACGCGTCTGCCTACCACTGCCAGGCTTATCAAGTTCGAATTTGACTTCTCAGATTCAGACTATAAGCGACTCTCCAAGTCTACGATTGGCGGAGACGGCAAGTCAGTACTTTGGCGCATATTCGAGGGGTGTCGGCGGGTGCGTTTCCGTATCTGCACGAGGCCAGTCTCAGAATCGGAGCAGGGCCCGGAATTTCCGGAGAACAGCTGGGTTGGCGCGCCCACGGTGTGGCCGAGATTTTTGACAGCCAAGGTTAACGAGGATGGGTTTGTCGATATCCCCCGGAAACGAGGCGCTGGCGGTGGAACGCCCTGCGATATCACGTCTCACCTGAGACCGGGAAGAAATGTGGTTTCGGTGGCAGTCGCGTCGGCGGCGCCGCCGGGCACTGAATTTTATGGCGCCGTTGAGACTCTTGACACGGCAAGCCAAAGTTCTATCATGGAGAATGTCGTTCGCAAGCGGTCCTTGCCGGAGGCGGAGACCATTGATCTCATCAAGTCGCGCCTCGCTCTCAACAATGATGACATCCAGGTCGTCGACCCCGAAATCTACATCAGTGTCACAGACCCCCTCAGCAGAACCCTCGTAGAGTTGCCCTGTCGCGGCGACACCTGCTCTCACCTCGACATCTTCGACCTACGCGCGCTGTTGGAGAGCCGACGCCCGAAGTGGTGCCCCCACGGTGGAATCAGGGCTGCTTGCTTGATGTGCATCGCGAACCCTCAGGCGTGGCCTGATGTCCCCTCGGCTGACACCTGGACGTGCCCGATCTGTGGCGGGGACGCTCGGCCCGAACACCTCGTTGTAGACAAGTTCTTGCAAGGGGTTGTGAAGAGGTTTGCGGCGGACACAAACAAGGAGGGAGGTTGTTCACTGGGGATCTATGTTGATGGAAAGGGGAGGTGGAGGGCTAAAGCTTTGGGAAAGGAGAAGGAGGAGAAGGAGGAGGAGGAGGAGAAGGCGGTCGTGATGATTGACGACTAGGGTAGAAGCTTTCTATGATGTTCGAGTGGGTAAGAAATTAGTGATCACACGATAACAGGAAGAACGAAAATACAAGTGACTTGGTTTGTTCCTGGTGTCTGATGTTTCTGCGTAGACCAGAGAAGGGCATCAGGGTGCTGTTTGGGAAAGGTCAACGCCTATTTCCCCTTCCTAGAAGCATGGCATTTATGAGCTGGATACTAAGGTCCCGCAGTCCTGCTACTGTGAACACGGAGGATCAGTTATGCACCTAAGACGCAAAACTACTTGTCCGTAGAGGAGCAACTAGGGAGAGGGATGAGGGCAATGGCTGCAGCATACAACGTTTGGACAATGTCCTTAATTGAGACAGAACTCCTCAGACTTTTCCCACCTTGTATGTCTCCTATCTACAGAACTGATGGGTATCTTACAAGTGACATAACGTGAACCCCAACTACAAATACTGAAACCCTTTCACAGCGGACCGCTACCTATTAGGGACTAAATCCCCATTCTCCTTCCCACACCCCGAAGAGTCAGAACCAAAGAGGAGTAAGAAACATGTCGTATGCAATAGGTCTATGCATAGGCCCTTCCCACGCCAATCATCGCCGCCTCCCCGCTCACAAAACCTGTCCGCCCAATCGACATGGCTCCCCCTTCATAGATTACCCCCCAGGACACCGGCTGCGTAGCATCCACACCGACAAGCAGTCCTCGCTGTGAAACACCTGTGGCTGGGGTGTGCGGTGAGCGTGGGGGCGCGGGATGGCACTTTGCGCTGAGGACGGCGGAGCATGTGCCCCCCCTTAGAGCCAAAGCTAGCGGGTTCCCCGCTGGATGGCCGTTGACGTAGCTGGCTTTTGCGTCCGCTGTGCGGAGACCCAGGAGGAGGGGGGTGGTCAGAAGCGTGATGAGGAGGCAGAGGGTGGAGAGGAGAGGCGTTGGGGACAGCGAGAGCCCGGTTAGCTGCGCGGATGGGGTGTTCACGGCCACCACGACGAGGGAGGTCGAAGAAGTGAAGGACAAGGCTGCGAATAGGATGACAAGAAGCCAGGAGTACGGCCGTGGGAGGGTGATATAGAGGCTTGTGACCTGTGACCCGCGCGCGCGGGAGGAGAGGCGGAGGGCCCGCGGGGCGTCCGGGATAGCGAAGGATGAGAACTCGGAGACGACGAAGTAGGTGCTGAGGATGGCGTTCAGAGTAAGGTACAGCAGCGCGCCGAGAAGGTGCGGGAGAGAGGCCAAGATGGTCACGGCCGCGCGGTTGGTGCCTGGCCCGAAGGTGAATATCTCTGACGCGGGCGTTCCGAAGGGCGAGAGGCGGCCCTCCGGATGTGACCGGATGGCCATCGTTAGGGCGGCGGCGGAAAGCGCGGCGGGAATGCTCCATGTAAATAGGAAGACGCCCCAGCGGGTGAGAGATGGTGTGGCGATCCAGTAGTGCGGGGCCGGGACCCAGTGCTTTGCCTCCACAAGGGGCCACCTCCCCTCCTTGACATCCTTCTTCGTGAGGAGGCACGCGTTGGCGGTAGTACTGTCCGGGATTTCGAGGAAGGAGGCGAGAGCGTCGCCTATGGTCGCGAGGGGGTGGAAGTCGCGGAGGAGGGCGGTTGCGCTGACGGTGATGACGAGGAGTAGATTTAGGAGGGCCACGACGCCTAGGAGGGAGCAAGAGAGGCGGATGTCGCATTGGGGTGGAGAGATTGCTTCCTCAGCAAGGCAGGAGAGGATTGAGGAGCGGCGAAGAGCGATGCCGGATGCGATTTCGGTGTTGAGGTGAGTGGAGAGGAATGACTCGGCGGAGAGTGTTTGCAGCAGGCTGTTACCGCCCGAAGCGAGGTCCGTGATTACTAGTAACGCGGTGTAGTCGGTGTCGCTCGCAAATGAGTCGACGCACTGGTGTGCCGAGAGGGACGTGAGCTGGTCGCGACTTGCACGGCCTTGGAGCGAGAGAAGCTCGTTGCGGGAAAGGCCGGCGGTGTTTGACGATGAGGAGTTGGAGAAGGCGGCGCCGGATACGAAGGGCTCGGAGACGAAGATATAGTTGGAAGGCGGGGTTATTCTTGAGACAAACAAGACGGAATTATATCTTGCGGTGTTAGTTACTCAATTCCCCAGAAGCAGGAATAGTAAAGGGGCACGAGGAGAGCAGCCTTACAATACGTGAACAGTAAACGAAACCAGCAGAACGCCCACGATCATCAACACCCTCAACCGTGAAATGAACCTCAAGTTGCGCACACTCGGCACCCCGACGTCCAACCACCGCCTCTCCTCATGTGCCAGCGCAACCTCCAATCTCGTCGGACTGCTAAGCACCTGGAACGCGTAGTTCGCCGCCGCAAGCAGTGCCACCGCGAAGACGCCCACAAGCGCCTGCAGCCCGAAGTGGATGCGCCGCGCGTGCCCGCAGGACCCCGAGTAGATAGGGGCCTCGCCGCCGAGGAGACTTGAGCGCGAGATGGCGAGGGTTAGGCACACGACGGAGACGACGAGGATGCCGAAGGCTATGAGGGCGTTGATGGCAATCCCACCCTTCCACCCCGCTAACCGCGGAAACCCCTCCCTGCGGGGCTGCTTCTCCCTTTCCGCGGCGCTCTCCTCCGCCTCCCCGTCGTCGGTGGAGCTCGTCCCGGAGGCCAAGTATACGTCCGCAGCGCGCGACCTATGCGCGTCATCACTCTTCTGGACGTCCACGCCTCGGGGACGCGGGCGCAGGGAGGCACGCAGGGCGACGGTCTCGGGGGTCTCGCCGCGGAGGTAGTTGATGACGTAGTCCGGTACTAGGGACTTGTCAAAAGTGCTGGGCGAGCTCTGGGCTGTGTAGAGTAGGTTGGCGGTCTGGCGGGGCTCCCAGGTGATGGCGCGGGTGTGGGAGTGTTTAGAGGAAGTGGTGTTAGATGGAGTGGTGTTGAGGAAGGGCCATTGGAGTGTTTGGCGGGCAGAGGTGTAGTCGACGGACTCGCTGACTCTGGGGTGTGTTAGCGGACGTTGGGACAGACGGCAGCGGAGACGGGACTCACCTCTCGACTCGCTCAACTTCGCCGTTTTCGTCCCAGGTGTATCTGTAAGTGGTAGGTCTATGGTCCCGAGGAGGTATTATAACTTCCATGGTTGGAATGTCGCGAGCCGCAGAGCGCCTGCTCGGATGCGGGGTGATACTATTGGATCATGTGGTCTTGCTTGGAGCTGGACATCGACATATAGCCTAGGGAGTAGGTCGATGAAAGCACAGGTGTAACTGGCCTTGACTGGGCGAGTGAGTGTGGAAAAGCTAAAGGGAAATATCCTTTACAACGCATACCCCAGTGAGCTCGCTGAGGACGAAGGGGGCAAGTAGTTGACTCGGACGGCCCTATCTCACGATACCCTCGCTCGAGGCATAAACTTAGCGGGGAAGAGAAAGAGCAAGGGTTTCAAGCGAGCACGAGGGGTCCGGGATTATACATGCAACATAGGGAAAGCAGAAACGCCGCACCCTTCATCTGGTCTCACGGAACGCCCTGCAACGGATCGCCCGTCATCACAAGAGTCCACGGGTCGCGGCGCCGATCGGCAACCCAGGAGACCGATGTGCCATGCATGCGAGCGGGCAGAGATTCCCGCCCCAGTTCTTCTTTTCTACACATGCAGCGGCAGGCCTTTGGCGCGGTGTGGAGGGCGGGGGCGGCATATCGGACTCCTATTATAGAAACCCATAAACACGGACCGCCTGCGCGATCCAGAACCGGTGTGTACCAGAATCCGAAAACTGGACTTGTGTGACTCGTTCCCTCCTTGGGAATTCGCCGATAGCAGGGGAAGAAGCTCGGACCTTGCAAATCTAGGTTAAAGTATAGACTGGAATATCAGGGTCAGAATGCGCGTTTCCAGCTCTGGCCAAGACCCCTGTCATAAGGTAAAAGCCGCGCATGGCACCGCTTGAGGCAGTGGGGCGGTAGCAGAATCTCGGTACTCCCGCCCTCTGGAGTTATCCTGCCGTAACGCACTAGTGGGCTGAACCAGACCCGGATGGGGGCTATGGCGACGGGGCCTCAAGATCCGGCGATCAGGTTCCCGGGGCCCTCGAATCCCGGAAGCGGAGGGAAATCCCTCGCGTCGGCCGGATCATTCATGCGAAGCGAAGGCCGCTCGAGGCAAGACCCACGGTTCGTGAACAGAACTCGCAAGTCCCTTTCCTTGGGCCGGGTAAGCAGGGGTTGGCGTCGAAGGTTCGCATGCTACGGGCTGCTGTATGTCTTGCGGTTGATCACTCCTGTCTGGTTGCTCGGCACGTCTTGCGTGGCGTCGACTGTGAGAAAGCAGCCCGCCAGACCCACACACCCTCCCTGCCCGGAACTGCACAGCTCCGGAACTCGTTTCAGCCGTTAGCATCTTCTGCTTCTCCGCCGTCAGTTAGACTCAGTGTCCTTCCATAACACAAGCTCCCTTCCACAGAAATCCAGGAAGAAGGACTCGAAATAGCAATCATCAGCGTGAACCCTTCCCTATCTAGCTAGGCTGGCCTGCACAATGGCGTCGGCTCCGTAGAACGACGGGAAGCCGGCTCTTACATGCTGTCCCCTGCGCTCGGACCGCCCGATCCCACGTTTCTCCCTCCCGCAAATGATCCCGCTCAATGAGAGACTCTCATCTAGCGCGCCGACGCCCGACTTCCAGCGTGCATGCGTTTCTTCACAAATAGCCGCCAGTGAAAGCTATTTTTATCTTTCTTACAAAGCTCTCCATCTCAAAGTGATGAAGTCGTGAAGCGTCGAGGAATTCCGACAGGGAGCATCGTGCATGTAGGTTCTCCCAAGGAATTCGGCCGTGGTTCCCACGAGAGAAGACTCTGGGGGAGTTTTCGAGAGACCGCCGCTCTCGAGCCCCTCGCGATGTGCCGTGAGACCCGCGATCGCCGCCTCATCCGGGAAACATGAACCGCCCACTCGGCCTCTAACCGGTCTAGCCCCTAGCGTTCGAAAGTAATAATAGAAAGAATAGCCGTAACCCAGAGATAAGAATCAAGTAGCAAATATGTGACTGCGCACCACTGTTGTCTCCAAGGGCCGTTGTGAATGCCGCTAGAGTGTATTGTCGTGAGCACAGCCGACACCGGAGTCATTCATTGCCCACAGCAGCAGGGTGGTAATAACATCCTCTAGCATAGTTGAAGAATAACCCGGAAAGTTTCCCGGAGTCGGGGAATATCCACTCTGTCGCGAGCGTATCCCAGGTTCTGACAAGCTGATGGCGATCATTCAGGTGATCCTGTTGCGACCAGGTCGTAACGGCTCAGCTGCCAGTATGAAAAAGGACTTGTCTGTCGCATGCTTGGCGCGGCATTCGCACCGAGCCTGCGCCATTTGTACATAGGCCGAGCTTGTGAGAGGTCGTGATATTTGCCTAGACGACACAGTACCAGACACATAGCCCGTGTACCTGAACGGTGGCTTTGTGAGTACAAGGGAATTTGAGGATTTTTGCAACATTTGCATCGCTTTCTTCTCGGATTTGGCCCCGCGATCCGACATGGGATCCCTGCCGACGGAGCCTCAACGGCGTTCATTATGCGACCTCCAAACAAACAGGGGCGAGCGGTTTTTGACTAGCCTCAAAGTTAATGATAAAGAGAGGGGGCCCAGCCGATCAATGGAAGTCCAAGCTGCCCTCGCCCAGGCACGAAGCTTAGAATTCCTGTCAGAGAAACGAATGGCCTCCCGGAGATGCTTTGTTATACTACCCATAACCCACCAAAAGGGACGAAGAAGGCTCAACCGGGTTCCATGACTCGACTATCATGGATCCCGCTGACATTCACTCCATGTCGTCCTCTTTCCTGGTTTCGCAACGCCAGATAGATCCCCGCCATCAGCCACAGCGAGGATCACAATCCAAGGATGGCTCTGGGGTAGGATCAAACGGTTTTTTCTTATGTTTGCCCATAGGCTAATATATCACTTGAAACGGGGCTCTCCTCCTCGCATAGCACCATACCAACATACTTACCAACATACTGACCAACACCGACCCAGGGATTAGCAAGACTGGTCGGATCGCATGGAACTTGAGGGTTCTCCACGGACCACGGACCAGTCCCCCAGCACATGCTCCAGGAAAAACAAGCGCGAAGCATCAAGAACCACGGCCGTTCCCGCTATGTTGACCCACAGTCGGACCTGGCGATAGGATCCGCCGCTACCGCCAACTCGACCAGATGATCCAAGTGGGGTTGCTGTTAGTCTCGCGACTAAGAATCATGGGCTGGATCTACCCCGCGATCTCGCGTGTGCTGAGAGAAGACCCACGACTTCAAGTCCAACGGGACCCAGCGTCTTTACCCCTTACGGGGCTATCCAGGACTGACGGGGGGCACCTTCAGGTATACTCGCCGTCGGTCTTCCAGCGGAAAGCCGTTGATGACAGGATCCAGAAGGTCCAAGAGTGCGTCCGTCACTTGGAAGTGGCCATAGATTTGGAGTGCGCTCGACGCATGACCCCGCTCTTGTTGGAAGCCAGCAGGAGAAAGGCGTACCTAACGATCAGCGGGAGATGGCGGCCTTGGATAGTGAGATTAGAGACCGCGCGAGACAGCGGCCCCTGGACTGGAGACCTGGAACCACACGATCTCGGATGGCCGTCTCAGGATCAGAAGCCGATGGGTTGCTCCTTCTCTGCGCAACCCGATGGCATCGGGACAGCAGTCTGCAGAAACCTGTCTCCTTGATTAGGCACACAGATGAAGGAAAGCCACATGAGCAGGACACAAGCCACATTTCACCATGTCCCTTCCGAAGCACCCAACCGCTCCTTCCAACCAATCAAGCCCAGTATTCCCTCGTCGCGAAAGAGGCAGGCGTGGGCCCCACTGATTCCCAGCCAATGACGCCACCGCGCGGCGCTGAGGCGGCAGGACCCCGCCCAGCAACATACGATTTCGCACCGCCACAGGGGAAGAATGGCATGGTGGTTCCAGAACGACAAAAGGTATTGCTAATGGCCACTCAGCAGTTGGAGGCACGGAGGTTTTTTCCCCCAACAGATTCAGTAAATGGCCTTGTGATGGTGCGAGAAACCAGGAACGGAAACTTGTGAATCCCGGGTTTTACGTTACGAACTCGGCCATGGTCCCGTCACTTGACTCCCACATGTAGCTCGTTCCCCACTCCCACCACGGTTCCGGGCGTCATCTCAGTAGCTGAACACCCGTTCCGCGACCGAATGTTCCCCGCGCTTCCCCGTCAAACCGCGGGAGAGCCGTGTTAAGCAGCTTGTAACACGCCGCTGTGTCGAGCGTATCCGATACCCCGACACCAACATGGCCAACTTATGCACGTTTACAGTAGGCCTTGGACGTACGATCATGCCCTGCTGTCACTATTAAGGCGGAGCCAACTAACTGGGCTTTGCTCCGCGTTGACCCCCGGAAGAGGAGAGTCGTGGTCGGGCTCGGTTCGGTTCGGGGCGCAACGATACCTCAGAAAGTCTTGGACTATCGGTAGCTGACTCCCGAGAGGGGTCCATAGTCCGTTTACGTACCCGTATTGTGGCAGGGGGGAGTCCGTATTCAAGGTCTGGCCGCCCATCCTTCAAAAGCCGCGCCTTCTGCCTGCAACCGGCTGCCCCTCATCGGACCCTCAACTTTAATCTCAAAAACGTACGACCCTGGAAATCTGAATAGGCCCAACAAACCTCTTTTTAAGCAACGGGGGCTTATATGCGCGAGCCCTGGTGTCGTTACGTTCCCCTTTTCTTCATTCTTGAACACTTTATCCTAATCCTCAGACACTCTGAGGATATCTGAACTCTCAGCCTAGGCTTTTATCCACGACATCTCCGGGCACAAGGCTTATACGGCGATCTCCGCATCACGTCAACGGGCGCTCGCTTACACCATTCCACAAGACCCGACACGATCAAAACTTTCCTCTCACCCACTCTACCGACACAACCTTGCGACGACCAAACCGAGATTAAGAATCAGAACAGGAATCATAGACGTCTGTCTTTCTGCTATTTAGGGGAAATATAAAAATCAACCATGGCCCCTACGCACACAATTTCCGCGCACTTGGGCAAGCAGATCTGCTCCGCCTGGCGCCAGACACACCCTCAGCAGCAGCAACAACAGCAGCCGCGTCCCCAGCGCTCGACTCTTGAGACAGATCTCGCCAACGCGTCGCGCCGGTCCTCCACATCGTCGTCATCCTCTGCCTCCCCTGGGAGGACATCAGGGGAGAGTCAACGGGGGTGGGGGAGATGGAACTGAGGCGGCCGAGGACGTGATGCCGTGAGGATTCGTGGGGATATGGGCGTGCATGGGAGGCGTTTAGGGTTCGGAGGCCTTGAGAATATTTCATCATCACAGCGGATGTCTTTTCGCACTCTTCTTTATTTCTCTTCCTGTTTTCCTACTCTGTTTTACTCCCACCTCATCTTGGCTTCGCACACCTGGGTTTTTCCCGACTCGACTACAGTTCAGACCGAGCCCATCGATCTCCAAACGGATTCAGGATTTCACAGCGATGCCCCCAAGGTCACCGTCAACGGTGAAGAGCCGACACAATTTCCATGGCGTGCCCTTTATGCCGTGCGTCTGGCGGGCTTACTCCAAGACGATCTCCTTCGAGGCCACGCCAACCCGCCGAAAAAGCGATGTCACGGAATGCCGTGCGAACCTCCACAACAGCGATTGGAGACGCGCTTATCTTCAACTGCGCCGGAGATTTGCTACAGCACTCCGGGGATAAACCCGATGCGCCATTCGCTAGCCTTGCTTTGGAGCGGGGTCGTGCAGGTTCGTGAGGACCCCAGTTCGACAGTGGGCACTACGGGGCTTGCAGCGTGGAGGAGTAAGGGCCCAGGCCATTAGTAGGTTATTAATTTAGGTAGATGCAATGATACCCGTTATCTCGACGTTCCTCTCGCTGTGCAGTTATGCCGTGTGCTGAAGGTGTTGGGATTGGGCGTGCTAAGGGTCGATGTCAGAGCCGTTGGCGTCCCATGATCGTTCTTACAGGCCAATGACCTGTCCATTTGCCGGTGGGAAGACAACACCCAGAATGCAGTCTCGTGTAAGTCAAGGTGCCATCGTGCCACTCGTTGAGCCCTCCGAACTCGATACCCTGGCATTGATCCATGCCAACAGATGTATCGATAATAGTTTCATCTTGGAGCCGGCAAGGTGAGGTACTTCTTCTATTTGCTGCTCGTCGTCAAGTCCGTTGCTCTCTGGTCATGCCGCGTTTCGAGGGAGAACAGGCCATGTGTTCAAGGCGATTACACTGGATGAGAGCATAGTTGCGTTGGCCTCTCCGGGATATTCGATTTCCCTGCCCCGTGCGACGTCCGCACGAGGTTCACTTATCGCTCATAGTAGGTCTTATTATCATTCTTTTCCCCGCTGGAATGGGATCCATGGACCGTAACCACAACCCAGGCCATAACCCAAACCCATACCGGAACCGGAACCTGAACACTGTATCTGACCAAAGCCCGCGGGCCAGCCAATGCCCTGGCCTACCTTCGGCGCTTCACTGCCGTGTTGCGTATTGTCACCATCATTCCCAGGTCCTTGACCTGCGAATTTTATACATTCTAGCTATCCGAGCTCTTTGAGGCAGATGTCTCCAAGTTCGTGAAATGTCACGCACTTTTACTCTTGGGGGGGAGGGGAGGGGAGGGGGAGTCGGGGCTGAGAGTGAGGATTTGGTTAGGGTCAGCGTTAGGCTCAGGCTTCGCGGCAGGGGTAGTGATAGGGATAGAGTAATGGCCCGAAGCGCCAGAGCGCGCGAGAGGTATGGCTGTATGACAAAGCTTGGACCAACAGAGACGGCCAACGGGAGGTGCCTACGCCATGGTCAGAACCATCATCAACATTAATACGATGAAGCTCCTCGAGAGAGGTGAAACTCGTTGACCTGCTTCGCCACCTTTGTGGATTGCGGCCCGAGCCGACTAGCCAAACACCCAGCACTAGCGCATCCGGACTTGAACTCCAGCCCCCAAGTTAAGGAAGGCTGCCTTCGCTGTGTCCGCTCCGACCTCATCCCCCCAACCCCCTGAATATCCACCCCGCAGTCCCTTCCAGTCTCGCGTACCGGCCATTTCCGCAGGACACATGGGAAGGTAACCCACAGCGCTGCAGGGCGGAAGCTAATGCGAGAAGTATACTAACAGCATATCGCGCTAATCTATCGTATAACCAAGCTTTTGTGAAGCTGGACATCCGGTCAACACGAGGTACAGAGCAGTGTCCCGCGATCGTGGCATTCGCCTTGGTCGGTTCGCTCTATTACGGGTGTAGCCAAGTCGACTACTTAGACTAGCCAGCCCGGAACACAACAAATTTCACAAACAGTTCAGTTAGCACGACCAGACGGTCATCTCTGCGGTTGTCACTATACATAATTCACTTGGTATCTGACAAGCCCGTCTAAATAACAAAGACCGACCGTTCCACCACCATACACCTTGGGGGGCATCCCACCCGGCCAACAGCTCAGCTCAAACCCAGACCAATCTTCCCTGGCAATGAATGAGTGCAAGCTGCCAAGGTGGGAACACCCAAATTAGACCGTATATGCACCGATGGGCGATATCGTCGTCCATCATCCCTGCTCGTCCAGGGATCACACCGTTGAGCACGTGTAGTCCACGAGCCATGCACCACCCACCAAAACACCCACCCCCTCCCCTTCCCACAACTCGCTCCCTTCTCTCCCGCCTTGCCGGAAGCTCAAGCTTCTCCTCCCATCACGGCCCCGTCGCCCTCAACCGAGGACTTAAACGACGAGGTGGCTCTTGGCCTGCTTCCTCTTCTGGAGCTGCTTGTGGATGAACAGACCGACCAGGAAGACACCGACACTAGAGTCAAAAAGATCAGTACGAACATCCACCAACAGGGCGGTGCCGGAGACGGCGAGGGGAAGCTTCTCTGAAGACGTACACGAAGCAGATGCAGAACACCAGGATGACACCAGGGTGCTTGGACGCAAAGTTCCCTTCGCGCTTCATGAGCTGCGCGAACTCGCGGGCGACGATCTTGCTGTCGATGGCGGCCATTGTGTCGGTTTAGGATTGCGCGGAGCGGGGATTAAAGGCGAGATCTGGAGCTGTGCGCGAATAAAAATTAGCACGCGTGTTTGACGGGAAATCTCGCGAGAGCGAAGACGTGCGAGGTGGAGTGGTTTGCGGATTGGGTAGAGGCTTCGGGTTGAACTGCGGAGAGCGTTCGGACTGGCAGGCAGTGCATGCAGTTGCGCCGTGTTGTCCGCGCGTCAATTGCCCATTGCCAGGGTTGCGACCGAAAGCGAGGCGATGACCATGTTTGCCAAGGACGATCAATTGATCAGACGATCGACGGCGCCTGCATAGTGAAGGCTTGTCACTCAAAAGTTGGGCGAAGCCATGACGGACGCCAAGAGACACGAGCTCAAGCGCCAGTATGGGGTTGGCACTTGCCCGCCTTCCGCCAAGGCCCAATGGGCTCAATTGATGCGAACAGCGATGATTTGTGACGAGAATTCGTCCCGTCCCTTTGTTGTCCTCTAGTTTCGTGTTGTGCTTCTCGATAGAAGCTGTGCTGCGAGGTGGGGAAGACAGCCCAGAAGCTGCAGCCGACAGTCGCCGGGGCCGGGAAACGACGTCAGAGAAAGCATCGAAAGGACTTACAAGGTGGAATCTCTCGGGGCCGGTTAAAGAAACTCGCAAGTTTGCGCAATCAAGACGATTGTCGAGACGGAGGGCGACAGCTTCGACGACGACGGGGGTTTCGCTCAGGAAGAATTTGGCAAGCACCGAGGTAAGGAAAAAAAAAAAAAGGAAAAGAGAGGGAAGGAGGAGGGAGGAGAAAAAGTAGGGACCAGCAGCTAGGGATGGTTAAAAATGGGAACCGAAAACTGGCGGCGAGAAAATAAAATGACCGAGGCGGGCCTAGCTCTAACTTGTTTCCTCGCTACAGGGCCACCACCACCAGAAACGGGGGGCGAGCAGCTTTCGGGCTTAGCGAGGCAAAATGGGTATGGGGACGGAGTACCTTCGGCAAGTCGGTGGCTCGAGCTTTTCTTGGTTTTTCTTCGCTCGGATGACGGCACCGTTCTGAAATAGCGCGCGGCCGGGGCGCCGGTGAGACCAGGGTTATCGACAAGTACATACCATCTCGCCTCGCCTCAAAATTTCTGCGCCTTTTTCTGCGCAACACCCAATTCGCCATCGCGAAACCTGGAGGCTTTTCCTGCCGGGCGGTGAGCCAAACGCCTACTGTGCGCGCTAACTGTACGAGTCTGGCGGTGGATAGTCCCGTGGCCATCACACTTCCTCAACCCCCACTTGGGGTCAAGGGACTTCCGAGGGGGGAATGATGGAAACGGGCTGTTTTGGCCCTGGTCTCTGGCCCGCATCGTGAGAGGGGAAAAAGCCGCCTGTGGGCTTGCCCTGCGCCAGATGCAGCCTGCCGCCACGGCGCACGTCCAAACGGGGGTTGCCACCCAACGCCGCATGTTTCGAGGCAAACCGGCTAGCGGAGGTTTGATGCCTTCGAAGCGGCGGGGCCGGCCATGCTGAGTAACGGGGACCATCCCGGTCTGCGTCCAACCATGGTTTTTGCGCGATTTATCTCTCTGCCGGCGTTTCCCTGACCGACTACTGGGACCCGCGATTCCCGGAGCCGGTATACCGTGTTCTCCCGACGAGTGATACGGTCTTGCCATCCGCGCGAACCGTTCGCGGGAGGGATTTATTTCTCATGAACCTTTTTTTTTTCCACTCCCCACCCCCAACGCCATTACTGGCACAGTATGAAGGAAAGGTGCGTTTGTTCCCACAGGGTAATGCTTCCCAAGCAGGATGCCGCGGATGTGTGTCTTCGAGGGTCGAGTCTTGTGCCACTTGCCAAACACACAGCCAATGACCTGGACCCAAATCAAATCCGGAGGCGAGACCCGCCGAAACGCGAGACATAAACACCCCCGTTCCGCACTGTCCAAGGCACATCCGCCCGGGATTTGGATGGGTCCAAGCGGGCGCCTGGGGGTGCAAGTCTCCATTTGCGAATTTGGCCCGCGGCGATCCCTGCTTGGCAGGCCAGAAGCGCGGAAGCCCTGCGGCCAAGACCTGTGATCCCATGCACCCCATCCGGGGCGAGCGCAACAGCAGGGTGTGGTTCCAGTTGCTGATCGATGCTCTCGCCGCCGAGCCTGGCGTGTGTATGAGCACGAGACACGAGTTTGCCTCGCCTGGCTTGTCGCCGTGGTTCGGCCATAAGGCGCGGGCAGCGTCGGCGCGTCGGGGTCGTGGGTCCCTGTTATAATACAGAGTTCTTGGCCTAGATCCCCACGAGCCGCAAACTGGTTTCTCCGCTGATGCTCATCTCGTTGCGACCGAGGGGTTATCGTCGACTTCATCTTGCTCGACTCATGTCCGGGGAGCTGGCGGGCGTAGCCATTGACGACACGTTCCAGGGCATCAATGTGCTCACACATTATCGAGGCGGTCCATTGGATGGAGCAACTGTACAAAATATCTCATGGCGTCACAAAAACTAGCAAAGACACGGAGTGTGCCGGGTATCGGAGAAGACGGAAGTGCTTTGGCTTTTTCGTCGACGCATGGGCACGAACGTACCGCGTCATGTTACTCCGGATCCGCGACTCGGCGGGCTTTTGGGGGGATTGAGCGGGACCACAGGTGGCCCCCCACGGGCCCCACCTTCCAAACTGAATTCGGACAGGTGACCCACTGATAGCGAGCTCGGGATCCAACGGAAACCACCATCGGAGCTCGGTGCCACGGATGCCCACGCTAGAACATTGTCTGCGGCCCAACCCAAGCCGCACCCGACCCAGGTCCTCGATCTCCCCGCGCCCCAGTCATCATCCACAGGAAGCACCGGCAAGTGAGCGGGAAATTCGACCGCAGAACAACCGCCGCCTTCCCGAGTGCGCCCTTCTCCTCCGCGACTGTTTTACTTCCTCACCCCACGTCGTCATCTCCGCCGTTAGAAGAAGTTTGGAAAGGTGGGGGGCTGCGAAAGCTCAAACCTTCTGTCGTTTATATATTTCAAACGTCATGTCGCCCCCCGTGGACCTTCGGCGAGCTAGCCGGCACAATCTGGCGGCTCTGAGGGAGTCGCCGCTGGCCGAGGTGTCGGGCGCGCTGGGCGACCTTGGCACGCTGCTGCCGCTAATGATTGCGCTCGCGGTCCAGGGCTCCGTCAGCCTCGATTCGACGCTGGTCTTCACGGGGCTGTTTAACGTGCTGACCGGCGCGGTCTTTGGCGTGCCGCTACCGGTGCAGCCCATGAAGGTAAATCCTGTGATCTTTTTCTTTCTTTTTTTTTTTTTTTTTTGCCGAGGACGTAGCACCGTGAACGCGGCAGCCTGAGCCTACGGATGGCGGGCTTTCCCCATGTCTGTCTGTCCTGTGGTTCATCGCCCTCACCGTCTGCCGCAAAACAAAACAAAAACCTGTAAAGCCGTGTGTTTTAACTCCAGAATCTCTCATCTCTGTAGGCCATCGCCTCCTCCGCCATCTCGGGCCGCGGCGACCCGACCCCGCCCTCCGTAGCCGGAGCGGGCATCCTCGTCGGGCTCGCCGTCCTCGCCATGAGCGCCACCGGAGTCTTGCGCCAGGGAACCCGCCTCGTGCCCGTGCCCGTCATCAAGGGCATCCAGTCCGGCGCCGGCCTCTCGCTCTCCATCAGCGCGGGCTCGTCGCTGCTCGCCCGCCTCGGCTGGGCCCACCCAGCCCTCGACAACCTCCTCTGGGCCGCCGCCGCCTTCCTCGCCCTGCTCGCCACCCAGACCATGGTGCGCTTCCCCTACGCGCTGTACGTATTCGCCACCGGCCTGGTCCTCTCGTTCGTTGCCATCTCAACCTCGGGTGACGGTGCTTTCCTTCCGGGCCTGAGTGTGTGGAGGCCGCACCTAGTCTCCGTGCCGGGATTCTTCCACGCCCCCGAGTCTGCCATCTCCATGGCGGTGGGCCAGCTGCCCCTCACGACACTCAACTCCATTATTGCCGCCAGTGCGCTCTCCGCCGACCTCCTCCCGCAGATCCCCGAACCCACTGTCACGGCACTGGGCCTCAGCGTCGCGGTCATGAATCTCACGGGGACCTGGTTCGGCTGCATGCCGGTATGCCACGGGTCCGGCGGCCTCGCTGCCCAGCACCGCTTCGGCGCCCGCAGCGGTGCGAGTGTCATCATACTAGGCGTTTTCAAGCTCGTGCTCGGGCTGTTCCTGGGGAACACGCTCGTAGACCTCCTGGACCGTTTCCCGAAGAGCCTGCTGGGCGTCATGGTCTTCGCGGCGGGGCTGGAACTGGCAAAGATCGGGGTGGCGGTCAACTGGGGAGCGAGCGACCTGTGGGAGGAGTCGCACGGCGCGGATTCGATGTCGCCTGGGAAGGTGCACAAGACGTTGTCCGAGAAGGAGAGAAATGAGAGGCGGACGGTGATGCTGATGACTACGGCCGCGATCCTCGCGTTTAAGAACGACGGTGTGGGGTTTGCGGCAGGGATGCTCTGCGCGTGGGCGTACCGCCTTGTAGACTGGGTATCGGCGAAGCTGCGGGCAAGGTCCCGTAGCTCGGAGAGAACGCCGTTGTTGTCTTGAGTCTATCTTGCCAATGGTAAGAACATGCTGTCATTTGGACGCCTTTCCATTCCAGAACCGTTACTTTCATCGCCTTTACCCGCGGTCTTACCCCACCATCCCCCTCCAAACCATCTATGAAGCCTTCCGTGAACTGGACAACAACTCATCCTTCAAACTCGTCACTCGCTCTACTTCCGGTATCTGCGGTGCACCGCTCCTCCCCTCCTCTAGCCCCGCTTCTCCTTCCCTCTCCGACTCCATCCGGTACTTGCTCCTCACGACGAGGCAAGCTGCGATGAACGCGGCCGAGTGTACCCCCGCAACGATAGCCGATACCGTCTCCATAAGTGTCCATGTCGCGCCCCCGTCCTTGTACACCAGGTAGAACACCAGCGCCAGGGACGCGAGGGAGGCGGCCAAGGCCGGGAAGAGGAGATGAGCCGAGAGCCAGAGGTAGTTGGAGCGTCGGAGGACCGAGAGTGCGATTACACCGGCTGTGCCCAGAAAGGAGCAGAGCGGGGGCAAGACCATGATGGGAAAGGTGAGCTGCGGGGCGTCGCTCACATGCTGCTCGGGGGAGGGCTCGGGGTGTATGTGGGCTGTCGGGAGGAAGATGAGGCCAGTGAGGAGGAGCCAGGTGGAGAGACGCGCGAGGCGAGTGTAGATGGGGGATATGGAGTCGGGTGTCATGGTCTGTCCCAGTGGTATTGTGTAGACGTCTGTATATGCCTGTCGAATATGGTCCTACTGCCTAAGTTGGACATGGTAACCCCCGAGGTGTCCTGGCTCCGTGGCCTACTTCCAGATACACCTACAATGCAGTGAATACGACCGATATATATGTCCTTGGCTAACGAGCTCGGATGTAAGTCGCAAACTCCGGGTGAAAATAGGGGTACACGGCGAAAGGCTCGCTGCGTCTGAAACGGGCTACACCCGCCTGCCATCTCGGTCTGTACGCCGTGAGACGACGGTTGGGATTAGGCGGGGCTTCGAGCGCTGCAGTCGCGGTAGGGGGTGCCACCGATAGCACGAAGCAGTCTGACGTGGAAGGGCGACGAGCTGATTAGAGGGCTTTGAGGGTGATTTATAGGAGTGGGTAGCACTAGTCCTACGTGACCGTCCCTGGAGATGCCCTGATCGACGAGAATACGAGGGTTCCTGCTTCAAAAGGGGAGATGACATGCTTGGGCCCGGATGTAATGGACTCGGGGCCGAAGAGGTGATCACTTACAGATATACGAGTACCATTACAGAGCTATGTCGAAATGCACGACGGCGTCTTCGCCGAAGCCGTGGTCGAAAGTGCCTCCTGTTCGCTGAGAGATTCTGGCGACAAGTGTGCTCACCTCCGCCCTCCCGCCGCCCCGTCTCCCCCCCTTCCCGGCCTCCTAAACTGTTGGTGTACCAAAAGAGGTCTTCACTCTTGAATAAAGCATTTATTTTCAGTGCTTACTCAACCCCAAAGGCGTAACACTAACAGGAAACCGTATCAACTTGAAGCGCTCCCTTGCCTACCTCCATCACACCCACGGCCCACGATCGTCCCTCGCTTTCGGTTCCTCTTCTCCTCGATTACGCCCAATGCCTTCATGGAGAACACTATCATCACCGCGGACGGAAACAAGTCCGATAAGCACGCTAATAAGCTCCAAGTCAGTTTCTAAGTCCTATGGAAGAAGTATCGGTGGAGGATGAACGGGGTCGATCTCTTGAATGAAAGGTTGTGGATGAGGAGGGGGTAGCATTGGTGTACAGCCGTGAATCCCGGTCGCCCAGTCTAGCGGACTGGAAACTGCTCAATTTCTATAGGATAATGTTGGTTCTATATGTAAAGTTGAGCGCTTCGGTGGTTGTTGCCGGGTCTCGAGGCTCGGCGTGGCAGAGGACCCGACTTAAAATTACGGCTGCGCTATCCCTCTACAGCCTCACTTTATTCATTCTCTTTTCTCTTGCCTCCTCATTCTGCAGCGTTTCCAACACTTAGGTGTCCTTATTGGCGACTGTTGGAGAGTGTGAGCTAGCACTGGTACGAAGCTGGTCCCCTCTCCAGAGAACGTGGGCATCCAACTGGTGGTCACCCGCGAAAGACAATACTGGTCAAAGTATAAGGTTGCCACGTGCGCGCGGAGCTTCCATCAGTATCTGCAGAAACACATTCGGTCTCGGACATTCGGCCAACCAGCAGAGCTCATTAAGCCTGATGAAGGAGGTTGCCGCTTAGAGCCAAGCTCCAGCAAGAGTGGTAGGCTTTACACTGCAGCCTATAACCTTTAAAGCAAAGAGTCGGGCTGAGGTATTGTACTGGAAAACACACTTTAACCCTTCAAGATAAACGGGATTTGTACCTGACGACCCCACTCTCATGATGTATGTAGACTCATGACCGGCCGATGACATCCCGAAGGGCCCTGAGGGTACTCTTGGATAGACTCCGTCCGTCAGTGGTGGTCCAATATGCTCCAGGACCTGAAAGTAATATTTCTCTAGCTCTACGTAAACTTTCCCTGGGACTGCCTTCGTCCTTCCTTAGTCGCTCAAGCCTGCCAGAACACACTCCCGCCAGTACCACACTCCTGCATACATCGCAGCAGGCCCAACGAAGGCTTGACCAGTAAGCGTGGCCGTTGTAACCGCCTGGGCCATCGCAGTAGTGATGTAGCCGAGCTTCCGGATGTCCCATACCGTATGCAGGAGGAACACCAGCAGGGCGAATGTGCTGAATAGCGAGTCGTACTTGAAGAAGATAATCTTCCCTACCTCAGGCATACCAGTGGTCCCCGAGCCAGATACAGAATGCACTAAGACGCTCCACATTGGCACGTCGACGTCCATTAACGCGTACAGACCGGTCGAGATGTGCACCACAACCGTCACGAAGAAAATGAAAGCGTAATGGCCTTCAGGGTGGGCACTTCTCGCTTCCTGTACCACTGCATGCCTTTATCCACAACAGCATCATGCTTCTCCTTAGCAGTCAAAGCCACCTTGGCTGACTTAGAGTGTTGGTAAACTTCGTGAGTAGGGTGGCTAGGGCGGCTGTGAGCGCAGGGGAGAACTGCCAGGAGACAATGATGTACTCGCAGACCACCTCGTCCCAGAAGGGCAGGAGAATCAGCAGGGTTGGAAGGATGTAGCCAAAGCAAACGGCTGGTAGGATCGATCTGGCAATGGCAACTGGAACATGTCTATCCATTACCTTATTGCTCGCGCTGAGAACGGCGAGAAGGAAGTTTACACTGCTCACCTTTTCCAGGGGAAACAACTGAGAGGAGACGGTGAAGACTGTGGGCCTGTGAAAGTCACGGTTAGTGAGAGCTTGAAAATGAGAAGTTAGAGATTGAGGTGCGTACAATGTGATGAGAGAGAACTAGTTGTTTTGTCGGCTCGCTTCGATTGTCCAAATGGCAATGATGGATACGAACAGAGGTAGCGACGGGACCAATACGAGCTGCCGTAGCGCCTCCTCCGAAGCCTCTCTGTGCCACAATGTTTTCGAAAGAATTATTCCAGCGTCTACTGTCATATTTTCGGCGTATTCCCTGAGCCCCAGCCGGCGTCCGGCAAACGTGTCGACGGAAACGCCGGGAGGAATCTGCACGCAGAGCAACGAGTAGAACATCGAGCACAACAGAGCACTAACAGCCAGGCGTTTGAGCAAACTGGGGCCCTCTATGGGCTTGGCCGGCAGTTCATCGTCGAAAGGTACTGCACGAGGGCGCTTAGGTATGGGGAGGTGGTCCAGACTGGATCCCCCGACCCAGGTGCTCGCGATCCTCATCAGCACGCCCTGCTGGCCGATGATCCGAGTGAGCACGGGCAACACCCAGCGAGCCGCTCCCTGGAGGCTGTACGCATCCGCCGTCGTCCACGAGCGCTGGTACATGAACTTGACGCGCTCCATGCGTCTGATTTGGACTCGGGCAAACATCTTGTCGACGGTGTCATCGGCGAGGCGACTGGTTTGTATTGTGTCAAGTTCCCCGTTCAGGGCTTTTACGAGCTCGGCTGAGGATTCAAGACATGACATAACTCCCAGGCCGGTGACGGGATGGTGCTTGAAGCGAGGTGAAGTGGTCAGCGAGATGAAATGACAAACCTAAATGGTTGTCAGAGAGAGGTGTAGGGCAGGTCTTACTACGTGGGCAGCTTCGCCAATGGTGATAATCCGCTGGCAGTGCCACCGCTCAAAGACATACTCCACGACGGCGGTGGAGCCGGTGGTGGTACTATTCTCGTAGAGCTCGCGGAACGTCCACTCCTGCGTCACGCGGTCGTCGCCGATCTCCTCGACGACTTGCTTCGCGTCGTCCTTGGTGAACCGCGGGATGTTGGTCCCGTCACGCCGGTGGAGGGCCTTTAGCATGAACCAGAACTTGACGTCGTCCGTCCCCGTAGCCGATACGTAGGCGCGCTGGCGATTGGTTATACAAGCGAAGGACGGCGGCGGGCCCGGATTGAGCTTGGAGATGCCAAACTTAGCCATGTACCTGCAATCGACCTCTATTCGTTCGGGTCAGCCATTGTTAGCAAGGAGCTGTCAACCTGGTAGTGCAACAAAACGAAGGATAGGAAGACGACGTACTTGATAGCTCATTTGGGGGGAAATATCCGGGATGCGACTTGCTGGCGAGGCGCCACATCTCCTGCCTGACAGTGCTGCGGATGCCATCCGCCCCGACGAGTATGTTCCCGGCAAAGCTCTCACCCTCTGTTGTCCTGACGCTGACGGCGCCACCTGTGGCCATAGTGACCTCCTCCACCTTCACACGCGTAAGGATCTTCTGCTTATTCTTAGTATTGGCGTACAGGATCTTCAAGAGGTCCTCCCTGCTGATGAAGAATAACGGGTATCCATGTCTGCAGCAATGGAAGAGAGATGTCGGTCAGCACCTGTTACAACCTTTTGTCTTCGAACAGTGTTCGGATAAGCCTCACCGACTCTCCAAGTGCTCCATAGTCCCGACACTATAGCTCCACGGTTCCATCCGGGGACCCCAGAGCGCCATCGACCGGGCCGGTCTGTTGGCCTTCTTCAGGACGGCCTCATAGCACCCGAGCTGGTCTAGGAGGCGCAGTGCGGCGCCGGTGAACCCGACGCTCGCCCCAATCCCCGGCACGACGGTATTGTGACTCTCGAGGAGGACGATGCCGATGCCGGCCGACTCGAGCATGTTGGCTAGCCCGAGGCCGGTGACGACGACGCCGACGATGATGACTTTGAAGACCTTGTCCGCCATGGTAAAAGCTGGCGATGCGGCGCGGTGGACGTTTCAATGGACAAAGTGAGGCGGATTTAAATGAGCATTAACCCTAACCAGGGTACCAGCTACCATAGCTTCGGCATGAGTGTATATTTATATACAGACTGTCAGATTTCTTTGTTGCGTTGCAAGAGGCCAGTATAGTAATAACGCCAACATTTGCCCTTCTTTAGACGCGCGTAATACCAATCACGCTTGAAACCGCCATCCAGAATTATCGGAGATAGAGATCGCCAGGCATCAATCGTCAGATGCGGGCGTCCGGGCCATAGAGCGAGAGGGAATCTCCGGACCGCATTGGAGCCAGGAGGCTCGGCGTTTCCGCGTGGGTCGCCGGCCCGCGCATGTTACTACCGCTTTCGGGGTGAAAGATACTGAGACCCACCATCACTAACACACGACGTCTGAGGCAGGGCTCGCACTTCTATATCATGAAACCACTAACCCATAAACAGCCTTGGCTTTCACTGCCACTAAATGTTCTGTAGCCTCGAGCACCCGTAAAATGAAAGGAGAGAAACGAAGGAGGAGCAATAAAAACAAATGTCGGGGGTGAACCCATCCTTCTTCCCGATACCAATTAAATTCTTAGTGCAGGAGCACTAGCTATGTACTAAGCACGTTATTTCTAGATTTGTACGGCAGATGAATATGCTGTGCACGCTAGAACGAGCCGACATATATATATCCTTAGTGCTGATTGCCGGACATTTAGGAGGAACCCAATTGTTCATCCTGGATCTAATACCCTCAAGTCCTAATATCCACAGGAATACACTATCTTGAGTAAAGATGGGTGGGCTTGAAGAAGTATGGAGTAGAGAGACGACGAAAGCCATCTACACCCTCTCAAAAGACTGGCTATCTATGTACTAGGTGTATCCGTATTCAGGAGTCCTAGAGGACCACCCCAAGCCTCGGAGAATATATGCGGGTTTCTGCACTGTCAGCTCTTGCTACTGTTCTCCCCATGGATCCTTCGTGAGTGTCTCCTGGAGCGCGTGTCGCCGCGCCGGCAGGGATATCGCGCACTTGGAGCGTTACGGAGCGAAGATACACTGGCTGACCTGGTCCTTCGGAGCCCATCGCCTAGGGTATTTCTCTAACTTTTATGCCCATATGACGCTTTCTACTGATTCGGGCATTCGGAATAAGACAATTCCCACAGTTGGCTTTACCTAGTCTATTCATGAGTTAGGCCGTCATACTCTGATAAATTCGTCTTAACCTGGTCAAAGTCGAGATCTATCATGTTGTAATTCCCTACCAGCAAATCCTCGCGGCTTTCTTCCAGAGGTATGGTAGCCCGTTCGACAGACCGGCTGTCGTGGCGGCCCTCACTAGCTGCGGTTAAGCTCATTTCGAAGCTCCCGGTCTTTATGTGATGCTGCGGATAGCCACCATCAAATCAAGCATGATCGCCAGGTCCGAGAATGACTCCGGTCCCGTCAATCTTCTAGATTGTTGCAGTGGCCACAGCCTATCGCAAGTTGGAGGCAGTAACTGAGACTAGAGTCCCTGCGCCGCAGTTGCCTGCTTGTCGCTCGCAGTTTTTACTGTGAAGATATTTCGGGGCAGGTTCTAGCCCATGCGTAGAGGTGAGATTTCATGTTGTGCCGTGGGTCCTTTGTTTTTAAGCGCCCAGTAATCTTCAGTTTTGGTTTTTAGAGCACGATAACGCATGATAGGAAGCATATTGTCGTTGCCGCAACATTATTCCTGAAACAAAGCTACGGTCCGCTCCCAAGGACCAATACTCGCTTTTTCGGCTCGAACTAACATGGAGACTACGAGAATAGAACCAAAGAAGCAGAAGGACGACCGGCTTTCCAAGTTAACCGATGAAGAAGCGGTGGCCGTTATACGGAAGTAACTGCAACAATCTGCATTCAAGCGAGCTCACCCATCACGTGACCCTAAGACATCAAATTTGCAAGTATTGTGGGGCTCAAGGTCAAAGAGTTATCGATTAGATAGAGCGGCGCCCCGGTCCTTGTCAAGAACAAAGGCACCTGGAACATTTCTGGACGATATTGACTCCTATATCGAGGAGTTGCAAGAAAATGGATCAACCTGGGGTCAGATGCGCAGTCTAAATCTGCATAATTATCTAAAATCTTCAGGATTGACAGAGAAATACAATCGCTAACGTGAATCAACTCAGCCCATTAGCCGTTCTGTGGCTTGCCGAAGCCGTTGTGGCAGATTCCGACATTGAAAAGAGCGGTGCTGAGAGTGGGTCTGATGGCAGCCCCCGGAGATGCTCTAACCAATCAGAGAATTTCTCTCTGCCAGAATCAGCCAGCCGTCGCAGAGGAAGGCGCTGGGTGTGGATGCGATAATACTTCGGTAAGAGGTCAAAAAAAAAAAAAAGGCCTTGCGAATTTTTTGAGAGTTGTCGAACTGACGCCGAGACGAGGACGACTCCGCGGAGAGTACGCCGAATTAGACTTTAGGACTCACAGTTTGCTCCCAGGCTGCTACTCTCCGACTGCACCCTCCACGAGACGCCCGGGAGAGGAAGAATTTGTCCCTCTGTGGAGGTCTCCTCGAACTATTCCCACACGCCTGCCGCCGCAGTCTCAGTCGCTGCTGGCGAGACGAACGAGCTGTCGCCGAGCCCTCCGTACGCGGGCCAATCCAGTTGCCAGCGATGACTTCGTCTGCCCCTGCCCAGGGCGACGCGAGTGGTCTGACTGACCTGGGTGATTTGGGCGATCTAGGCCTGGGCCTAGGCGCTGACCCCTCCGCTCAGCAGCACCAGCAAGAGCAATCAGCACATGGTACAACAAACGACGGTACCGATGGCGCACCGAACTTTGACCATGCCACGGCCACGGCTGATTCCAATGCCGCCGCAGTCGCGACACTGACTTCGCACGCCACAAACTTTCCCGCTTTGGACAACAACCCGACAACAGACTACGAAATCGCCCTCGACACAACCGTAACCGGCGATGTGTCCGCAACGAGAGTACCCTCAGAACCGCTGCAACAACAGACCCTCGATCCACCAGCCCCGCTCCCGCTACCGGACCCAGGCGGCGACGCATACCACCCCGACGTCGACGTCGACGGTGACGCGCTTCCACACGAGGACGTCGATTCTGTGATGGTGGATGCGCCCGATCAGGCAGCCGATCCCATTCCCGCCGAGCCCGTGACACCGATCCAGTCGCAGTCGCAAAGCCGCCACTTGAGCCGTCGCAGCAGCACCGCTGACCGCAACGCCATTCCCTTCGCCTCCGCCAGCGAGGCGTCCCGCATCCGCAACGTCATCTCAAACAACTTCAGCATGATGAACTTCGCCCAGATGTCGTCGCCCCACGCCATGGGAATATCGCACGTTCCGCAGACCCCGACCGTCGTCACACCGGCCCAGGTCACCCTGCCGAATAACCTCGCCGCCGCTGGCGGCGGGCTCGGGGGCGACACGCACCCTTTCCCCTCCGTCGAGGAGGGCCTGGAATCCTTTGCGCGGATAGAATTCGCCGACAGCGTCTTCCAGATGACCACCTACGCCGTTATTATCGGCCGTGATCAGCGCGCCATGGATCAGGCAAAGCGCGACGAGCGGCGCGCCGAGGAGTATCGGCGCGTAGCCGAAGAGCATGCCAGCATGGGCCTGCCGCCTCCGAGCCCCGTGATGCACGATGGCAACAGGAAGTTCAGCAAGTCGTACGTCAGCGAAGAAGGCGGTATGCTGGGCCCCGAATCCGACGGCGAGTCCGCCACCCGACCGCAGAAGAAGAGGAAACGCACCCGATCCGTGGGCTCGTCTCAGAATGAGCCCGAGCAGCCCGAGGATCAGCTCATCATGGACCGCCAGTACGTGTCGCACACCCCCGGCGCCGCCGCTGTCGACCTGCAGTCGTTACGCCCGTCGCCGCATCACACGCCCTTTATCGGCATCCATTCTCCCGGCCCCGACATCGCGAGCAAAACGAAGGCCATCTCGAGAGAGCACTTGAAAATCGAGTTCAACGCCAAGAAGAACGCCTTCGAGGCGATACCACTACATAAGAATGGCTTCTTCTGTGACGACGTGCACTACCGCCAAGAGAGCGTGGTTCTTCGAAGCGGCGCGAGACTACAGATCAAGGATGTCGACTTCACCTTTGTAATAAACGGCGTGGGCCGGGGACACACCGGCGCAGAGGATCTCGAGGACGGTCCCGCGAAGCTTGCTAGGCGTTACGCCGAGGGTGGTAAAGAGATGAGTGTAGATTTCGAGCTCGGTCAGAACCGCGAGGAGATGATGAGCGATAGCGACGAACTATCTGAGCTCGAGGAGAGCCCACCCGAACTATCTGATGACGCCGAAGGCGAACTCAAGTCTGATTCGGAGGCAGAAGTAGAAGAAGGGAAGACTGTTAAGCCGGAGCCATTGCCAGAACAACCCCCGAAGAGGCGAGGACCCGGAAGACCACCGAAGGACGGCATAATGTCGAAACGCGAGAGGAGAGAGCTTGCCAAGCTCGAGCAAGAACTAGAGAGGCAGAGACAACTGGAGGCACAGGCTACGGCAGGGAGTGGGACTTTGGCGGAAAACTTGCCTACTGGGGAGCCTAGCGACATGCCTCTCAAGCGCAAGGTCGGCCGGCCACGGAAGCACCCTCTGCCTGAGGGCGCTGACGGAAAGCCTGAGAAGAGGAAATACAAGCCACGTAAACCCAAGGAAGAGGAGGGATCCGAGGCCGAGAGGCGGAGGGAGAGGAAGGAGAGGAGGCTGGCGCGCCCCAAGTCTCCACCCCTCAGGCTCCGGCGCGAGGACTTTACGGAGGAGCAGCTCGCGAAGCCGAACAAGAACTACGGAATCCTTATTGACGAGGTGCTCAGGGAGGCCGGTGAGGAAGGCCTTATCCTCAAGCAGATCTACAACCGCATCGCGGCCAAGTATCCATTCTACCACTTCTGCACGGAGACGAAGGGGTGGGAGAGTAGCGTGCGGCATAATCTTATCGGGAATAGCGCCTTTAGCAAGGATCCCAAGTCTGGGGCATGGACGCGCGTCCCTGGTATTGAGCTCGACGCGGGGAAGAAGAGGAAGGGGGATTCTGCTGCTGCGGAGAGGGCGGCGGCAGCGGCGGCGGCCACGGCTGCTGCTGCGGCACTAGGTGGATCGTCTTTCGGAGGAGGTTTTGGCGGCACACCGTATCCCGGGTATAGCGCAGGGCACCAAGTGCCTTCTAGTACTCCGCAGGGCTACTCGCAAGGAGCCGGTGTCCAAGGATACCAGCAGGGTCAACAGGCTGGTTATGGGATGCAGTCAGGACAAGCGTATGCTGGACAGCCTGGCCAGCAGGAACAGAGCCCTCAGCATGGTACTCCCTCAAGCGCAACGCCCAGGCCATCGCACATGCCTCCGCCGGCACAACAAACCAGCGGCCCCTCACCGCCCGTCGCAAACGGCGCTACGGTGGGCCAACCCAGGCAGCCGAGCGGCACACCGCAGCCCAACGGCCCGGCACCGGCGATAGGCGGCCAGCACGGCTTCTATGGAACACCACAGGCGGCCAGTCAACCCCAGGCCAACGGCCCCGCACCCCGTCAGACCCTCGGCCCGCGCCCTGCGGTCCTCCACCCACAGCTACTCGCTAGTCTCGCGCGGTTCGCGCGGGAGATGCACAAGCACCCCGAGCTCGATAGGCGGTGGATCTTCTCGGCGCTCAACCGTGTTCTGGGACTAAAGCCCAGATTCGAGGGCCCCCAGGGCGGCCGGGACCTCGCGGAAGGACTAGAGAGGAAGCTCGTCAGGGGGATGGAAAACGTCGTGACGCGGTATTTCGAGGCGCGCGCCGGGAAGGAGGCCGGGGGCAAGGAGGTGCTGCATCCGGAGCTCGTGGCGCTCTTTGTGGAGTTCCGGGGGAACTTCCAGAGGGGTAGTGCCGGGAAGGAGAGGGAGATGGGGGAGTATATGATGCTCTCGTGTTTTGACAGGGTGATCGGCGCAAGAGAAGGGAGCGTGTTTGAGGGGTTGAAGGAGGAGGGGGTGCTGGAGGAGGTTGAGGCGGGGAGGTGGGGGGCTGCGGAGGGGGAGCTTGTGGGGGTTGTTAAGGGGTATATTACTGGGATGGGGTTTACGCTCTAAGTGTTTGCCCTAAGTGTTTGGAGAGAATGGATTGTTTAGAGAGGGTTTTATTGTTCTTTTTTATATCATGAGGCCTGGAAGGAGAGGCGAAGGGCGTTTAGGGATTTGAAACTGGAGTTGAAGATGGCTTGTTATTGGGGGGCACGGTCTAAGGTCTTAGCCGTAGTATTGGGATTTGGTTATACCCTTAGCAGGAAGTGAAGAGATAAAATTCGCCTAGGTATTGGGCTTGTGATACTTGTGATACACCCCAATACCGTCCATTTTTGAGCATTTTCAGCCATGGGGCGACCTGGATGCTTGGGTAGTTGTCAAGTACCTGACGGACATCGTACGAGAGAAGTGCGAAAGACTGCAGCTTGAACTACGGATATCTGGGAAGCCCGCGGATGGAGAGCCATGATACATTTAGTTGGGGAAATTCCCATATAAGGTCTCTCGTGGGCCCGAAAGCTGCCCTGGAACTGACTGTTACTTGACTCTCGGGGTGCCCTCGGACAAGCTGCTACAGACGGAGCATGCAAGTCTGGGGGTAATGCGGCGCCGCTATACGGCCGGTAGTGGGGGGAAACCCGGGACACCCATGTCTGATACGAAGCAACCCCAACATCTGACGTCTTGGCCTCGGGGGTCTCAGTGCGTGTCACAAAGGGGGCCTTCCGAGGAATGGTCCAGAAGCAGCAGGGCTAGGCGGCATTTGATGGTTGTACGGGAAGTAAAAGGGTGTTGCACGCTGACGCGGTGTCTGGGGCTGTAACGGTGGTCCGCCGTATCTTCTCGCATCGTTTCCCCCCTTTAACAGCCCGATTTATACTGTGCTTAATGGGATTCGCTGTGGCTTTCTACAATTTTGTTTCCGACGGTTCAGATTTGGTTCTTAGCTACGAGGTGAGATCCGACTTGAAGGTCGGATCTGATCTGATCTTCGATACTCGGGGCCGTGAACTCCGAGGGCTTAATGCTGGCCACATGGTAATATAACGGCTGCGGGCTGGGATCTTCGTATTCATCAGGAGCCGTTTCCCGACGGAAGGACCATCATTCAAGGTTGGCGAGTTGGTTACACCGGCATAATACCATACGGGCAGAGGGGGAAAGTGATCCTTTGATTTCCCAGATCGTCGTGGATTTGCAGAACTGCTGGCGAGATTGATCCGGCAGCGTTGGATTGACAGCTCCTGGGTCCACGTGTCGGTGGCTGGGACAACCCAGCTCCCCCTCCCACTTTATTGCCCGGTAGCGGCCTTCTCGGCCAGCGCGGGAAAAAAGAAGCAGCGTGCGAAGTGGGGCAGCGCCTGCTGGGCCGGCGCCGTTTCGTGTGCCAAGGCCGCCCCCAGTCCACGCGCTAGTTGAGCCCACTGTGAACTCTGTTCGCAAGGTCTGGTCCCCTGCCCTCAATTTTTCCCGGCCGCGATTATTAAGGCGGCGCCGCCCATCTTTCCTTCCAAAAGAACGCATGCAACGAGGAACGGGTGTTCCTGTCGCACCGGCATAACGAAGCCTCCTCTTGGGAGCCAGTCCGGCTTGCTTTGCATCTCTCATTTCATCCGCACTCTGGTTCTTCTATCCACTTTGACGCCCGTCCAGAGATCAGAGCAGCTTTTTTGGTGCCCAAACCTCGCATCAGCCGCGCAATCTAACCGCTACGGGGGAACCCTTCTGGCTAAGCCGTTGGCAACAACCACCCGCCCGCGGCCCTGACACCTGTGCCCCTTCTCGAACGCCACCCGCATTCAAGGTGTTGGGGTCCCAAGAGGTCCCGCAGCAATTAACACCCAGTCGCCTCTGCATCTCGCCCATACCCTGCGCCTTGAACCCAACGCAACTTCCGGCCTGGCGGGTATCACGAAAGAGGCCAACTCTTTCTCGAGCCCGAGCTTTTCGCCTGCGGGCTCGAAACTCCACGCCCGTTTTCTCCTTCCTTTTTTGGCCAGAAACAATTTTTACGCAAAGCTGTAATTTGACGCACGACTCGACTCCCTGAGCATCCCCCGCCAGGATGGCTTCGAACGGTCCGTCTGCGCCCACGCGGCCGGAAGTTGGCGATCTTTTGCTAGTCATCCGTAGGTGGCCCCCCAACCCCCTTTCGTCGTGGTGCAGCTCCATCGAGCTGCTATCGCCGTCCCCATCAAGCCACGCCATGATGCTAACTGCCCCCGGTGTAGATGACTTCAACTCTAGGAGCGCTGACGAATTGAGCCTTGCCAAGGGTGACCGTGTTGTCCTGATCGAGCGGGACGACGAGTTCGGAGATGGATGGTTCCTTGGTCGCCACACGGTGAATGAGCAAACGGGCCTCTTCCCAGAAGGTAGGAAGGCCTCACAACTACGATTTCCCAACGCTTACTGACGTACCCAGTCTATACCCGACCGGCCCCCAAGAATGCCGGTCCTACGCATACGAACGCGGCAAGCGATGCTTCGAAACCGCTCACATCCACCGAACCCACCCCCGAATCCAAGGTACCCGATGATGCTGTGACGACGACAACCACCGCCCCCTCCACCACGAGCACAGCGCCTTCCGTGCCCGAGGAAACGACCTCCATATCCCCCGCGCCGAAGCCAACTAGCTCCCCCCCCCCTACCATCCCCATGGGCAATCTCGGCGCATCCGACGGAACCTCTATTACGCCATCATCCATTGAGCAGGCCCTTGCGAGACTAAATAACCAGGACAACCATGTGCTCCACGAGACCCTCAATGTCATCGACGAGCACATCACCAACCTCAGATCACCCGCGAGCCATGGCGGTCTTCCGACCATCACCGACTCGGGCAGCGAGTACAGCGCCCCCCTCGACCACCGCATGTCGTACATCCAGGGTGAAGAGACTGATGAGGAGGAGGACGCCGTGCACACACGGGCCGAGGTCGAGAAGTGGACCCCTGACGAAGTCGCCGAGTTCCTGTTCACCACTGGCGTTGAGAAGCACCACTGCGAGGTATTCAGGGACCAGGAAATTAGCGGCGAGGTTCTGCTAGGGATGGATCAGAGCTCGCTTTTCATCAAGGCTCTGGACCTTGGGTCAGTTGGTCGGAGGCTGAAGACGTGGCAAAAGATCAAGTCGCTGCAGGACGAGGTTAACAGCGGCGGGTACACACGCCGGAATACCCAGACGTACAGTGAGGTCGGCTCCGAGGGGCGCGTGCGCAGCAGGACGAATACTGTCACACCTTCATCCCAGAAAATGCCGACCATCGACGACCGCCCCGCCTCCTCGGCCTCGCGTAACCGCAGGTCGACAAATATAACGCCCAAGATCGACCCCGTCTCGCCCGTTTCCCCGGTCCTGGACAGCCCATCTCGCACTAGCCACAACAGACGGCCCTCTGCTGCCGAGGTTAGAGACCTGCACCACTCGCGCCGTCACTCGTCGACCGATTATCGCGGCACCCCCGTGCTCGGCGCTGCGGCCACGCCCAGTATTGGGGTCAGTTCTTCCACCGACGCAGCGCACAAGAAACAGCCCTCGTTTGATCGGAACTGGACCATGGGAGGTGCGTACGGGCAGTCCAGGCCGCTGTCGTCCTCCCTCCAGGATGTCTTGACTGCCTCCCCCGCAGTCGAGGGCGACGACGCCGATCGCGGTTACTTCTCCGGAACCGATGTGGATGGGAGGCGGAAAAAGGTACTTAAGAAGCGGGAGAGCGGAGCCCACGCCTCGGGTAAACCGAGCTACGCAGAGGAGCAGCGCGTGCGCAGTGCGACGGCCATTTCCCGGCACTCTCGGTATGGCAGCATCGACTCCATGCGGGAAGGTGCCCCACCCAGTGCGGTGCAGAAGTATTACGGAATCGCCGCGTCCAGGGACCACAGAAGGACGGCGTCGACGAACACCACCGAGTCAATACGGCCTGTACCGCCCGCAAAGGACGACCCACCGCCAACAGTGACCAAGCTCGACGAAACGCCTTCGCCTCGGTCGCCGCCAGCACCCCGGCACGGATCGCACGGGGACTGGTTCTCGTCCGTCGTGAACAAGCCCGTCAAAGCGGCGGGGCTCGGGCTCCGTGCCATCTCCGATTCCGTATCTTCCGATAAGAACAGCAACAAGGCGTCAACGCCGGCCGAATCGCCCCTGAAGGAGTCGCCAGTTCTGTCGCCCGCTAGGACCGGATCAACCACGCCCTCGGGCGGCCGCAGCTTCGATCTCGACGCAGAGGCCAAGGCGGGCAACAAGAACCCGCGGAAGAAGAGCAAGAAGGAGACGAGTGCGTACACGCGGGGTCTAGCGAAGGTAACACCACAGGAGGCGATCAAGGACGCAGATTACAGTGGATGGATGCGCAAGAAGAGTTCGAACCTTATGACGATGTGGAAGCCGCGGCTCTTCGTGCTCAAGGGCCGGCGACTGGCGTACTACTACTCGGAGGACGATGACCAGGAGAAGGGTCTCATCGACATTTCGTTCCACCGCGTGCTTCCCGCCGATAACGAGCGGCTGACGGGCCTGCACGCGACCATCACCGGAGCCGGTGGCGCGGCGCCGTCGGAGGAGCCTGCGCTCGAGAAGGGCGACGACTCTGTCTTCATCTTCAAGCTTGTGCCGCCGCGGACGGGGCTGTCGCGCGCTGTTAACTTCACGAAGCCGACGGTTCACTACTTCGCGGTGCCGAACCTCAAGCAGGGCCGCCTGTGGATGGCGGCGCTGATGAAGGCGACAATCGATAGAGACGACGAGGCACCGATCAAGACGACGTATCAGCAGAAGACCATCTCGCTGGCCAAGGCGAGGGCTATGAGGCACCGGCCACCGGCGCTGATGGGGCTCGAGGAGGAGGAGACAGAGGGGAAGGGGGAGGCGGACAGTGGGATCTCCGGGGTAGAGAGGAAGGATGGGAAGGAGTTTCCGATGAGTGCGTAGGGGAGGAGGGGAGTTGGTGATTGGGCGCATATTAGAGGGAAGGGTGGGGTTGATGAGTGGAGGAGGCGATACTAATGACTGGATGCTCTGACGCTGGTAATCATTTTCTTTGTTTCTATGTATAACGGCGCCGAACGCTCATCATTCTCTTTGTTAGTCCCGGAATCATGGATTCGTTTTTGGGGAGTGGGACTGGGAAGGGGCTGGGTTGGTTTTGGAGCTGTGATTGAGAAGCCAGGATGATTTCGTGGGAAGAATATGGGGGCTGATGTGAGGAAGGGGGCTTACGGAGGTGTAGGTAGATTCAGATAGGAATGTAATACCCAATTTTCCTGTAGGAATCTAAGATTATCCTTTGGGGGGATCGCGACAGTGTGTGACATCGCATCTGCTGGACCACGCCGGAAGTCTACGTGCCATAGGAGACCCCTGGACTGGGACGTGAGGCTAGCAGTAAGCCCGACCTAGCTTAACCCCTACGATTCAACAGGCATCTCCGCAAGTCGAAGCATTGTCACTAACACGGCCCCCTCACCTACATGAGGCTGAGCGGCACCCTAACATCACTATGCGTTCGGAAATCCTCCATATCTATTAATACACGATCTTCAAAGAGACGAGAGGGAACCACGATAGGCCCTTCTGGAAAAGCAAGGCCGCATTGAACTAGCTAGAAGCACTACGGCTCCTACCGCCCCCC